>BQNB010013544.1:0-50000 GCA_026074375.1 Tanacetum coccineum
AACTTCTAAAACCTAATAATATGAATACGTAAATACTTACACATAAATACATACACACAAAATACATAAACGCTCAAAATTCACAAGTCATTTACATGTCACTCAAAAGTGAATGAAATGCACCCATGCAAACTCCATCATAATCACACCTCAATGAGACTCTCACACTCACTAGGTTGATTCTCAAATCCTCATAAAACACACATAGAACACATAGAAACACACATACCCATAAACCATACTTATAGAATAGATATTTAGGTCAACACTACGGTTTGACCAACCTGCTCAAGCCACGGTTGTCACAACAACTCTATACATTCCTGGTCTAATGACATTTGTGTTTTGATTTGCCCCTGTTTGTTTGGTAGGTGAAGTCTGTAAAGTGACTGGTTTTGACACAACATGGTTTTCTTCTGTTTTGGGAACATCCGTTTTCTTTTGAAAAGCGTGTTTGTTTAGTGGTGTGACACAAAGAAGAGATTGAGAACCATTTGTTTTGTCAAACTTAGTATTTACAGACTTACCTTTTTCAACTTTTTCCAATCTTGTCTTTAACTCAGATATGGTAGATAAAAGATTTTGATTCTCAGCACGAATAGCACCATATGCATATGTTTTCTCAGAAACATGAACAATTAATTCATCCATTTCTTTTTGAGTTTGAGACCGTGTCTTTTTGATTGAATCGAAAAGCTTTTGATATTCTATTTTGACATTGTCGCGTTCTTTTATCAAAGATTGCACTTTAAATTCCAAAGACACGTTCTCATTCTCAAGTTTCTCCATCCTTGAAATCCAAGAGTAATCAAGAGGATTTGTGTTTTTATTTTTCAAAGTTGAATCCCATTTTTGTTTTTCTTTTTCATGTTGTAACTTTAATTGAAAATCAACACTTTGCTTTTGACATCTTTGAACATCTTTTTTAAGAATTTTTATTCTTGCCTGCAAACCCTCTTGAATCTTAAAAGATTTCTTTTTGGCTCTTTCAAGTTCAGCATTTAAGATCTTATCTACACATTCATGATTAATCAACACACACAGCTCAACATCATGTTTGAGTGATGCTTCCAAAAGTTGATCTTTCAACAAATCATTTTGCTTCTCTAGTTCATCAAGCTCACTTTCTGTCGACTCAAAAACATCTTTCATTTCTTTTATATCCCTTTGAAATAGATTCTGAAAGAATTCAAGATAAACCTTTAACTCGTTAAGAATTGGTTTAACTTGATCTTGACAAAAATCATTGTTTTGTATTTCTGCCAGTGATGCGTAAAAAATGCTTGCTCTTTTACAGTTCTGTTGTATTAGCAAAGACAGCTTTTCAAAATAACCTTTTATCTTGTCTAATTCTTTGATCAAATGTGACTCACTTGGCAAATTTTTTGATACCGGAATCTTAACCGAGGTGTTAATACAAATAATGTCCAAAAATGTTGTTTATATTTTTTGACCTCTCAATGTTTTGATAATAACAAAATGTGAAAACGTTTATGATAAAATTAAACGTTTATAAATTACTACTGTTTCGACCCGATCCAAGAGAAAAAGAAAAGAGAAAAAATTTGGTTTTATATTTGAGAAAAGAAACAAGTCATTAAGGAATGTTTCATTAATCTATGAAAGTTAATAATCATAAAAACCATGTAATAATATATTATGATGATTTAGGTTTTTATAAATCTAATAAATTAAATGATATTCATCCTGGACTAAAAATATGATTAGGTTTATTTGTATCGTATGGATATGATCGTTAGGTTTAATTCGTGTTAAAAGACTTGAGATTTTAGGTTTGAGCAGAATTTTAAAGCTCGTAGATGTTCTGATGATATCCTCATGATTGATAACGAGATTTTTGATGAATCTTATGTCTAAATTGTATTCCAGAGAGTCTACTTTCCAAAAAGTCCGGCCTCGAACGATTTTGAGTTCGGAAACTCATTCAAATATTGTTTGCAAGAAAAGTTGTCAAAACAGTAAATACGGGTCAGATTTGGGTCTGATTTCGGGGAGTAAAACCCCTACTTAAAATTCGAATTAGGATTAGCCCTTTTACAGAAGTCAAGTTCTATGTGTCTATTAAACTTCCATAAATTTTTAGCCTCTGATTTGTTGTCTAAGTATGGTTTTTTTAGGGTCATAATGTTTAGTGTGCGTGCAGGTCCGAATTGGGACTGTTTTAAAGTTTGATTTTATTTAAGATGGTTACACATATAATTAATACTTGGGAATTTCATGGTCGTTAGTAACACAATAAGGATCATTGTGTGGATTTTTGGGTAGAAAAAGAAGTCCTTAAGTATAAGGTTATAGTGTGCGTAAATCACACTAAACTAAAAATCTGCATTTTGATTAAAAAAGGATTGTCTAATGTAATGTGTTAATGAAGCATAAGGTTGGGCATGGTGTCAGGGGGTGACCCAAAGAGCATGGGAGCATTAAACCCCTAGAGACATCCAACATAGATTGTTTACCTGTGCGTTAAGCTTTTGGCTTTGTAGGTTAACACTAGATATTTCTTGTTAGATTTGTGCTAGTTGTTTGTGAAGCTTTTTGTTGGAATCTTTTGGAAAGCTAAGCAAAGGTGAGTTTCATAGCCTCTTTTTTTATCATGTTATTTTGGGGTGAGAATGATGCTTGTTGTCATGTTAAAAAAATTTTAAGCTTGTTGTAGTTATGTGTATTGGATCGGATGAGTACGACCTACATCAGTGTTATGAATGGGATCGATTTGGTTACAACCCTACCCAGTGTAATGATTATTTTGTGTATTGTGGACCCAATATGCAAAAAAAGGTGTGACGGTGGTAATACTGCGTGGAGCTAATAGAGGACCCAGGTAAGCACCATATTTAGTTGATATGATTGTAGAACGTAAGGGCACGTTTCCGTCTTGTTGTTAGTAATTTTGTCATTGAATTGTTTGGTAATTGCAGCATGCTAATTGAATGTTTATTTTGGAATATTGGTTAAGTCGTAAACCTATGGATTGCTCGCGCTCAACTAAATGTTGACGTTTTAAAAAGCATCATTTTCAGTGAGCTTAAGGTGCTAAATAGAGCAAAGTGGCTAGAAGTGACCCATAGGATAGGCTGGGGAAAGTTTATTTATATGCTTTCTGTTTGAAATAATAATGCGTTTGCATGAATTGTTTGGATTATGTTTATTGCATGTCAAATATTGACGAGTACACTTTCACATTAATAAAGACACCATTAGTTTTTGGGTAATGTTATGACCCTATTTGTGTCTTTGCTGTTGCTTAGTTTTCATTTTCGTATTCTCTATAATAGACACGCATAGTTATTGTAATGATATCCATTTTATCGTGATATAAATTTAACGTGGGGGAGGGATGAGATAATGGTAACACTGGAGGTGGAGGAAAAATAGGTGGTAGAGCAGTAGGAGCTTATGGTGCACGTACCCTCTTCTGGGCCATGTGAATGAAAGTCATACCATTAGGGTGATACCTAAATGGCTGCATGAAAGGTTCAGGCTCATAAGGCTTTAGACATAACTCTGTAATAACCCAGTGCAAATAAACATAAATCATGTATATTTAACTAACAATTGTGTATCATCTGCTAAGCAAAACTCTTACACACAATGTTCAAGAAAAATGCAGTGGCACGGAGGACTTTCTTGGATGGAAAAAGTAGTTATAGTTTAGGTTTTAACCTTGTTCTCTATAACCGAGGCTTAGATACCAATCTGTAACACCCTCTTAATTGACATATATCATTGAAAGCTAAATTGGGGTACTACTTCATGAATCCACAGTCATAATCATAGAAAACGACTCAAAAGAGACGTCTTGGAAAATTTATTATCATTCAATATTATTTTAGAGTTTTACAAAAGGAGGTCCCAAAATACATATGAAAACATAGAGTTTGAATGATAACAAGTTGGATGTCTTCAAGTCCAATGCCACTCCGTTCCATAGGTTGCTCAATTACCTGAGATAAACATGCTGAAAGGGTCAACACAATGTTTGAGTGAAATTCACAGTGTTTAAAATGTAATAACTGAATACAAGTCATCATATGTGGTAATAATTATACAACTACAATTATCATGGAAAACAATATCATATTATTGCACTAAGCTCATGACATCAAAACCTTAAGATATTCACAAGTTATTTCCCCATCGGATGCTTTGCCAAACACCTAGAGTTCCTCAAATGAAATGCGCCCGTATGGTAGTGCGTTGTTATATATCCGGACAGGGAAGTTCAGTCCTAATAGATCTATTCATGGCATTCACGCTTACTCAACCAGTATGTTCGGTTAATGATTCATGATAATGGGGCCTTATGGCAAATGGAGGTACTTAGGCAATAATATATCCGAATAACATACAGTTGAAAATACTTGTAATCATGGTTTATAGCATGTATCTCCCTACGGGATTTAGAAAACATGTAAAGGTGGGACTATGAACTTACTTTGATAAGGTAGTTGATTGATTTAAAATATAATTCAAATGGAAGTAAACAGCATCGTCACGCAACCTGGGGTAATATGTCAAGTCTTGGTTTGATTGTTTCAAAACTTTATTTCTTAAAGTTTAACGTAAATAATTTTGGTTTATTAGTTTGTGAAAACATTGTATCACTATTCGGGCTATCATAATCCAGAGGTCATGTCGTAAACGTTTGAGGAGCTAGGACACGTTAAATCGTAAATCCAGCAACTCGTCAAAACGTCTACCCAAATGAAAGCTCCTCACATGAAATTCCCTAGTAACGTGATACGTTATAGTTTAAATGATATGATTTTATCTTTTTAAGTTTCTTCAAAAGCTAATGGATGATAAATTATGTTAAATACTAAACATAATTGATTTATAGTGTTTCGATCGACGAATGATAACGACAAATGTGTCGGGCTTTAATAAAATCGAGTCTTATAATTTTAATTATATTTTTATAATTAAATATAAAAATATTACATTTTATACCCTTGAGAATACAAAAATGACAATATATACCCTTGGTATATATTAATTAACAAATTTAATCCTTTACTTTATATTTAAAACATTTAAACCTTTAACTTTGGAAATTAGCAAAATAAGTCCATGTAGTTTTTAGTTGAGAGTATTTACATTTTTGGCCCAAAGATTATTAGTTTCAAAATGTTACAATATATACCCTTGTGCATGAAATGTTTTGAGTTTTTAGTCTAAATTCCATAATCTTTGTATTTTTCAAATCCAACTTAGTTTTGCAGCTTATAAGCTAAAATAAGTAAGTTTTACGAGCTTGTAGCTTATGAAAAGAGGTTATGAGTTTAAAATTCCAAAATGGGTACGTTTGGTTTTGAAATCTTAACCCGATGGGTTAGAGCTTTTAGGATTAGTTTCTAAGTTTATACAAGTGACACATGAGCTTATAGAAACAGATTTTTGAACCAGCTTATGGCTTTTAGCTTATAGGGTTTATGAATAGAGCTTATTAGGGTTTTAAGGGTGCGTTTGGTTTAGGAAAACCAAATGAATATGATTTAGGGTTTAAGGGCTTATTTGATGTGATAATAAGGATGTATAGGAGCTTATATATAATCTAAAATATAATAAGATCTTATTGAACGAATAGAAAAGCTTACTAGTACACGAATGGGTGAAATGGGTCAAAATGAGCAAATATAACCCGAAAACTTTAGGAGATTAAGCAAGAGCTTCTTTCTTCTTAACCTTGGCTTCTAAATAGCTTATACTTTTCTTCCTTGGCTTCCTTACTTTGGCTAGAACGTAGTTATAAGATAGTTTTGAGTTTAATGGTGAGTTTTGGAGGTGTGTTGGTCTCGGCTTTATATAGGGCTCAAATGGAGTGGTGCCCAAGTTGTATGGAGTGGAGTGGTGACCAAGGCTTGAGTTAGGATGACTAATATGAGCTATGTTATAGCTTAGAGACGTGTAAGGAGTGTGTGAGGGGTTTGGCTACCAAGGGGTGACAAGTAGGGTTTTACATGGTGAGCAAGGGTGTGACAAGGTGCTAGGGTGGTGACAAGGAGGTGATAGAGGTGCTTAGCAAGGTAGTAGGCAAGGTGGTGCATCATAGAGAAGGGTGGTTTCTTGGTTAGAACTTAGTTAAAACTAGTTTAGGGGGTTATGGGTCATTAGGGTATTTGAGTTAAGGTTTATGGTTTTAGACGAGTTGGTGTAATGAAATGGAGGGAAAACATAGTTTAAATATTGTGCTTTGGAAGCTTGTAACTTGTGCTTAAGTGGTTGTATGAATCTTATGCTTAATCGGTTTGTACATTATGCTTTAAAGTGTTGTACATTGATTTTGGAGGGAAAATATATTCAAATGTTATGCATTGTACACTTGTACACATGCCTTAAAAGCTTGTACCTTTGTATTATATGTAAACATTACATTTAGTTAGGGTTTTGTTATAAACGTTAATGTATAAATCCGTTTTGTATTAAATGTTATGAAAGGCACGTTAAATAGATAACGTTTGGTAAAATGGAGTTTAAAACATATTGATTGACATATTATAATGTTTACTTGCTATAAACATTGATGAAATTGGCATTGATAGGTTGCGTGAGCTCGTTTACTTTTGTAATGTAAGTTACGTTACATTATGGATGGAATAAAGAAAAAATATTTCCATAAAAATTGTTGCATTTAATTTAATAGATGGATAATTATACTAATGAAAATTGCATCTAATTTAATAGATGGATAATTACATAGAGGAAAATTATAGGTTGTAATACCTATTCTCCAGGCTTAATTGATGTTACGGCATAACCGAATTGCCATGGTTACGCTGTAATGCTGACTCGGATACCCAATCTTCTTTAATTATATGTTACAGCGTAAAGGTGACGGCGAGGTTACGCCGTAACAAATAATGCTGAGTCATTTCTTTGTTAATCTTGATTACGGCGTAACTCCTGTGGGGAGGTTACGCCGTAAAAGCCTTGAATGCCTTTAATTGCTTGCATTCCACGTCCAAATCCTACGTCTTTTGCTCAAATACTGGCATTGCTTCTGAAAACTAAATATAAGCAATTAAGTAATGTTTTTAGATATTTATAACATAATTATAAGCATTTTCATAGGGAGTTTGATACTAAAAAGTATTAATTATTTGATGTTATCAAATATCCTCCCACTTTACTTCTACTTGCCCTCAAGTAGAACCGTTTAGAATAACTTATAAAAACATAACGACCTATCTCTAACTTGAAATTCCAAAGGCTTTCGCCATACATTGGCATAATTCCTTCGCCGGTCTCTTGCAGCTTACAAGCGTTGTCGGATTTAAACTATCTTTTTGGTGGTTTCATAGATTATCTCTGGCCCCGTGAGTTAAACATCTCCAACTTCGGCCTAGCAGACAATCGACACTTTCTACCATAAAGTGCCTCAAATGGTGCTGCCTTAATAGTGACATGGTAACTGTTATTGTAAGAAAATTCTACCAATGGTAAGTGACTCTCCCATCCTTTTCTAAAATCTATAACACAGGCTCGAAGCATGTCTTCGAGTGTTTGGATGGTTCTTTCACTTTATCCATCAGTCTTGGGATGATAAGCCGTACTCATGTCTAATTGAGTACCCAAAGCATTCACTAGTACAAATATGGGATTTCGTCACACATGCTATTTTTTGAACGGCCACACAGTCAGATATTTATGTGACTAAATGTACCAGAATAAAATAAACAGCCACACTTGAACTCATTTTGTGTGACCATTTCAGAATTTCATTGTCACACATTTGAATATTTATGTGACTAGAGGTAACTGGTAATTTTTTGTTGATTATTTAGTCACTTATAATTTGGGACGTGTGACAGATACAAATAAGTTTGAAACATTAGTCACACTATATATATACATATGTGACAAATATATGTCACACAATTAAACGGTGTGACCAAAATCCATATATGGTCACATGAAGTAATTGTGTATGTGGCTAAATCATATAGTCAAGTTTGTCACACATTATTTAAAAGTGACTGCTATTTTTTGTTGAATATTTAGCCACATATGAATTTGAAATGTGTGACAACTGAAAAGTAAGTTTGAAGCATTAGTCACGATATACATTTAAAAGTGACAAATATATGTCACACACTTGAATAGTATGACCAAATTTCATATATGGTCACACTAAACCATAGACATACATGATTAAGTGTAACCAAAATTCGATACATATGGTCACGTAAGTTAATATGGTGTACTAAAGTGTTAGTGTATGAATTCATGCCAAATCCAAATGTGTATAGTCCATTTAATTTGTACATGATCATGTGACTATATGGCTTACAATAGTCCACACCAGATCATAAATGTGTACTAAATTATGTTTTAGACTACAATTTCGATACAATATGGTTACACCATTTCTGATAACATATGTCATTTTGAGGGTCTATATGGAATTTAATAATAAAAATTATTTAGTGCTACAACTTTTATCATTTGCGCTTTACAAATTTCAATATTTCATACCCCGCTCATTTTTTTGGTCTAAAGTAAAATGACATTTTCAATGGCCCTCCAACCTACACTTATCTACAAGTATTACCACTTCTAATCTCCTGCAGCCTCGCCTTGATTTTTCCATTCAATAAATCAGTCCTAAATACGTTTATCTGCCTATATCCCTTGTTCATACAAGACTTATTGGATTCTGAATTTGAGGTTGGCGTAATATTAATTCTCTTAGGCTGCGGTTTATCACTTTGTTTATTATTAGAGAATCAACTTACACGAAGGTGTGGAATCTTTGAATTATTCTATCCTATTATACCTTAATATAAAAGTAATCGATTAATCTACAAGGTGTGGATATTTAATTTTTTATAATTCCTGCTTAGTCGAAGGTGTTCTAATCCTCTTTCTTCCCTAATCCTCATAATAGGCGTTGCTTTGTGGAATCTTCTGAATTCAATTGCTCGCAATTTTTATTTTGGAAGGATGGCTGATTAGTTTTAGTTACTTCGATCTATTAGTAGTCTTGTGATCTGTTTGTTTGTGTGTCACATTATTCTGGTTCGTTTGTATCTATCATTAATATCTGTTTAGACCCAAGTATGGACGTGGGTTAGAGGGTAGTGTATTTTGTTGTTGCAATATGTGTTCTACTGATTTTTGTTATCGTGGTTCTTTGTTTCTGGTGGTGGTTGTTTAATGGAGAGAGGGTTTCTTACTAGTGCGTCGAATGAGAAGGGCATTGATGGAGGAAGTAAGGCTAATTCAGTGTTGAGTGGTCTAACCACATAAATTAGGAATGTAGATGGGAAAATAATTAGGAAGGATAGTACTCAAAGGAAGGCAATCAGGTGTGTTCAAGCTGATCCGGTTATTGGAAGTTTATTGCAAATGCTGCTAATGGATAAGATTATGCTGAGGGTCCTCCACTAAAATCAATTCTTAAAAGACCTAATGTTGCTTCAAACATGGCGGTTGTGAACGCTGCTACCGAGGTTCCTGTCAAAGATTGACAACATGATGTGAATTCAGGTCCTGATTCTAGTAACTTGAAGGCTTCGCCACCAATGGAGGGTCTTCATTCAGATGTTAACATCAATATGGGAAATGTAGACAACCTTGCTAACAGACCTAAACATGTCATGGGTATTAATGTCGCTCCGGTTCTTGTTAGTGAGGTGATTAGAGGTAGTACAGGTCCAGGTGATTATTCAGCAACTAATGCTGTAAAACAGTGTAATTCGACTGCTTTAGACGTTCCTAAATCTATGGTTGCTGTAACAGATACAGCTTCTAAAATAGCCCCTATGTCCTTTGCTAATATCATTAAATCACAACATGTCAAGAAGGGTAATTTTTGCTCACTTCTGAATGCGGAGAAGGTGGAGAGTTTTGATTTTATGCTTCCTAAGTATGTGGTGGATGAGGTTAAGAGTAGGCATGATAATACTCTTGTTGGTTATTTTTTGGGTACTTATTTCGAAAGTGTTGGGTTTAATTGCATTTTATGTTAGATATATATCAAAAAACATATGATGTTTGTTGCATTGACTTTCAGTTGTACTAGAGACTTAACCTACAGAGTGACTGATTGAGTACCGAGTAGAACATATATGTTTCTTACTTGAGTAAAACAAGGAAAGATGGATAGGCTTCACATTTATGTTAGAAACTAGGAGAAAATTACAAAAAAAGACTTACTATTTATTTAAGTGAGAACCGGCTATCTGAAATCTAAGTTCCAAAGTGGATATCACGTGTTTCGTATCTGAGTTCCAAAGTGGAAAGAATTACCAAAGCTACAAACGGAAACAGTCTCATCGAGTGTGAAGGCGATATCATCATTTCGTGCAGGCTTGCTACTGTTGCATCTTGAGCGGCTTCAGGTAAGATTTTGCAGTATGAGCTCAGGCTTGCTACTGTTGCATCTATAACTCAGGCTATCAGGATTTGAAAAGTTGAATATTCTACACATTCGGCTTATTTGATCCATTTTTCTTAAGCTTATCTTTTTACCTGTTTTATCCTGTTAAGATAAACTTAGACCTTTACTGGATTGACCCATGCTTGAGTGAACTTCATAACATGTTACCTGGATGGCTAAATCTCAGCTTATTGCAGCAACATTGAATAATTTTTTATTGCAGCAACCTGGATGGCAAGGCAATGACCAGACGATATAGTATTGGTAATTGACTTTACTATTGTAGGTGTCCAAACCACCACTTACATGTGTAAGTATACATTTGCTTCGGTATTTATGTATACGTATGTGTTTAATAGTTTTGATACAGAATGGTTTTTTCATTTTGCAGCTGACAACATATCGAGTGTCACAAGGAACCACCATATATTTCACCAGCCACCTAATGCGTCAGACTTTTATGGAAGACAAATTTCAACTTTGTCGTCATTCGTACTACTTCTCTAATAACATGTATAGGTGTGTTAGATTTCAACATTTTACTGACTTACCATTTTTCTGAAGCTACATAATACATTTTTTTAGAGCTTCTAAAAACAACTTGGAAAGTGTAGTTTTCAAATTCTGGCTGCAAAAACACAATGCAATTTGAGGTACTGTTTCTACGAGTATCATAATTAGTGACATTGTTGTCAAAGTATATACTGTCTAAGGTCTCTCATGCACCAATAAAAGAACGTTAAGATCTGAAAGTATGAAACTGTTGCTATTGTTGATGGAAAAACTTCAATTTTCGAGTACATAGCCACATTTACACTCATTCCTTTTGAGCTTTTATATAAAAGATTGAAACTTTTTGATTTGTTTTGATGTTAACCTGTTACATGTGTATATACATGTTGGGTGCTCGGTGTCGCTTCCTTATTCGTAGATCCGAGCCTCACTTAAGTAGGGAATATGATTAATACTGCTCATGGTTAATACTGCTCAACATTAATGCTGCCAACATGATATTCAATATGAATAGTAGAGCTGCCATTGTTAGCGTAGTTATGGTGACATGATAGTTTCTACAAAGTGGTAACTTTTTCAGCTTGGTACTTTATGACTCAGACCAGTTCAGTAAAAACAAAAGCGTACATGTGTGTTTGATTGTGAGTCGACCTAGACCATTGTACATATTGCACACTTTACCCACTTGGATTGGAGTGCATTACTACTAAATAATGATTTTTTAATATCCTTCAGATGCTTCTGTTAAAAGAAACACTATGAAGCCGAGGAATTGTAAACAAAAGATATTAAGACAGATTAAAAAGTAAAATGAGCAAGTCTCAAACGATTTTCCAATGCTAACAGGCCGAAAGGTAATATTATTCTTATCTTTATACAAATACCAAGTATTTTTATATATTGCAAATCTTATCACATATCAAGTGTTTTTATTTAATTGTGCTACATCAAATTTTTCTTGAAATCAGATGATGAGAACATAGCAAACTTTGTGGATCCCCATTGACTATCAGCGACCATACATGATCGTTTATGACAGACGCCGTATTACAGCTTTATATCTGCAAAGAGCAGAAATATGTCGAGCAACATCAATAAGCTTCTTGGTGATGAATATTGTTTTTCTGTCCACCACCCACTGCGTGTATCATGAAAATTCATCAAATCACTCATTGATCTTATTGCTAAACTTCTAAACCATTTGTATTTTCCCCCGATTTATTAAAGTATTTATTTAAAAGTACATTAAAGTTAATGTCGAACGTTTTTATTAATATTTTTGTTAACTCTGCAATTTCAGGTTGGACTCTGGGACTAAAAATATGTGGTCCAACCACAAACAGCATGATTGCAAATAATTTCAGTACCTGTGGAAAATCGATGTGTAGTAATGAATACGAATCTAGTGATAATTAAATGAGATCTAAATAGAATGATGCATGTTTGTATGAATCATCTTTTCCTAGTTTTGCTTACTGTCAATGTGAATAATGCAGAAACCAATCAGGGAAGTAAATAATTTTCATTTAATTTCCTATGCAGAGTAAGAGTTCAGACTTGGGTGAACGACTAGTCATTTTTCGTGAGGAGCATGCACCAGTGTTCGTTTTGTTAAGAAGAGAAGCATGGAGGTTCATTTGAAGTTATTAATTTGGAATATACTAAGGAAGAGAAGGTTGTTGCTAAGTTTGACTAACGTGGAAGCAGTGAAGAATTAGGAAGTACCTACGACACCATCCGAGATATGATTATTCTTAGGATTGGCAGGTTACCTACCTACGTTTCATCGCAAACTTTTCTAAGATTGTTAAACCCATTACTTCCCTAACTGAGAGGAATCAGAAGTATGAGTGGGGCGCAGAACGAAAAGAGGCTTTCCAGACTTTGAAGAATGATTTTTGTGACGCTTCGATAAATCGAATGCAGTGGTTGATGCGTTGAGTAGAAAGGGAGAGTGAAACTAAGACGAGTAAGAGCAATGTCCATGACTATCCAGTCAAGTGTTAAGGACAAGATATTGGCTACTTCAAGTGAGACGTCCAAGGTAGAGAACGCGCCAGCAGAAATGCTGCGTGACCTGGACCAACAAATGGAAAAGAGGGCAGATGATGGTTAGTACTTTATGGATTAAATTGTATAGTGAGTATGAGTATGAAATTCGCTACCATCCAGGTAAGGCAAATATGGTGACTGAGGCGTTAAGTAGGAAGGAACGAGTGAAACCTAGACATGTTCGAGCGATGGTTATGACCATTCAGTATGGAGTAAGAGTAATGATACTGACAGCCCAAAGTGAGGCGTTCAAGTAAGAGAACGTACTCACAGAAATACTACATGGTTTAGAGCAACAGATGGAAAGAAAAGGAGACGAGAGTTTGTACTTTATGGATCGAATTTGGGTTCTATTGGTAGGAAGTGTAATGGTTGAGGCCCATGCATCAAGGTACTTGGTACATCCGGGAGCGGATAAGACGTACTATAACCTTGGAGACATGTATTGGTAGCCACGTGTAGAAAAGGATATAGTTACCTATGTTAGCAATTGTTGGATTTGTTTAGGAGGTGAAGGCTGCAATGTCAAAGACTTTTGGCTTGCTGCAACAACCTAAGATACTTGAGTGAAAATGAGATAGAATCACCATGGATTTCATCACAAAATTTCCAAGGTCAAAGCAGTGAGTACGATGTGATTTGGGTGATGGTCGATAGACTGACCAAGTTGGCTCATCTTCTAGCTATACAAGAAGATTTTAAGATGTGAAGTTGGCAAGGATTTATATTGATGAGACAATAGCAAGGAATGGAATTCTGGTTACGATTAACTCATATTGAGATGGATGATTTACCTTGTGGTTTTGGCAGACGTTACATAAAGTGTTTGAGACATGATTAGATTTGAGTACTACTTAACATCCTCAAGCGGATGGATAAAGTCAATGTATGAGTCAGACTTTAGAATATATAATGAGGGCATGCGTTATTGATTTGGTAGTAGTTATCATTTGAGCATTCGGTGTGCTCCGTTTAAAGTTTTGTATAGAAGGAAATATAGGTCGCCTGTTCTATGGGTAGAGATTGGAGAGAGTAGTTTGATTGGACTTTAGTTAGTACAAGAAACGTCTGACAAGGTAGTGTTGGTAAAGGAAAAGCCCTAAGCGGCGAGAGATCGTCAAAAGAGCTATGCGGATAAGAGACGTAAACCATCAGAGTTTGAGGTGGGTGATAGAGTACTATTGAAAGTGTTGCCTTGGAAAGGTGTAATTCGTTTTGGGAAAAAAGGTAAGTTAGCACCGAGGTATGTAGGGCCATTTGAGATTCTTGAAAGAATCGGTCCTGTAGCCTATCGGTTGAGATTGCCTGAGGAATTGAGTGGAGTACATGACACATTTAATGTGTCAAACCTAAAGAAGTGTTTGGCGGATGCTAGTTTGCATGTGTCGTTGAATGAAATCAAAATCTACAAGACTTTACGTTTTGTTGAGGAACCTGTAGAAATTATGGAATTTCCGAGAGAATAATAGATTGGAAATGTAGTAGGAATACGCGAACTGTAAAAGTTTCATTGGAATTCAAAAGCGGAGTCTCGAGTTCACATTGGGAACGCGAAGTACTATAAGAAGTCTAAGTATCCTCATTTATTTGTTGAACGTGCTGTTGAACCAACAGATTTAGAAATCTCGGGACGAGATATCCATAAGGGAGGGGATAAAGTGACACCGTGTGATTTCATGAAAGGCTATAGTTTATACCTTTAGAAGTGCATAAGTGTCCATTTTGGTATGTTTCATGCGACTATGTGTTTTATATGCTGTTGAAGTGGTTTTACATATGTGCATGATGTCATTTTAGAAGTTAAATGATTACTTTATTTTTGTGTGATAAGAGTTTGTGTTAAAGTATCTATTTGTTCACGTGTGAGATAAGGAAATGTAAGACGTGGTTGCATGCATTGCTAACGACAAATTCTTAGATTTATAATAGTTAAGCGTTTATAATAATGTAGTTATTGGAAAGAAAGCATATGAGTGAAAGAGGAAGTTTGTAGTCAAATATTCCATAAAAAGAATGTGAAATGGAAATGAAATGTTATTTTTAGAAAGTTCTAGTAGTGCGTTTTAATGTAAAAAGATTACCCAAATTAGCTAAATTTTTTTATAAAATTTTAAGTATGAAGGAATTAGGTTAATTATTAATAAAATAAACATAATATATATATATATATATATATATATATATATATATATATTATGTTTACATAAGGGGGGCCGATCGGTTTTGGGTTTTCATGGGCTTAGGAAGTTTTATTTGTTTTGTCAAATTGTATTATAGGCGAAGTGCTAAAGGATGATATAGGTGGTTAAGATACCATCAAACCTAGTTATTCTCTTCCCCTTCCCCTCTTTTGGTCGTTCATATGCAGCCCCAAAACCCTAAGGAAGTCGATTTTCATGATTGATCCAAGAAACCTCAAGAATTGTTGTTTAGGTGCTAGCATTCAAGGTAAGTGTATTCATTCTAGTTAGATATATGAATTCATGTAACATAATCATTGATGGATCATTAGGGTTTTAAAAATCTGTAATTAATGGGTTTTAAACATTAAAAATCGTTTTTAAGGTTTAATTAGTTTTTAGATGTGAATGAAATAGGGTATATCAATTTAAATTTCGTACTGGAATATGATCAGAATTTAAGTCACCTTACGGAGTCATAACAACGGTCATACCAGATAGCTTTTATTGATGTTTCATGGAGTCCAAAATTAACTACAGAGAGTCCTATTTCCACCCCAATTGGTTTCATGAATTAAAAGCATGGAAGTCAGTCAAAATAAATTTTACAAAATCGGTTGTCCAAAACTATGATTTTCGAGACAGATCTTGGGTCTAAATTCGGGATGTTTAAACCCCTAACAATAAAATTGAATTAAGCTTAGGCCCTTCTACAGTAGTTAAGTTCCAATGTGTATTAAATAATCCCTATGAAAAATTAAATCCTCTGAAAGCATGTCTAAGTATTGGTATTAGAGTGATTATATTTGTGGTGCAATCAGATCCGAATTAGGACATTTTGAAGATTTGATTTATTTGAGTTAGTTACAGCAAGTAAGTATACTTTGAATCACAAGGAAAGTTAATATCCTCATAAAATGAACATGGTTTATTATTTGGTAAAAATTATGAGGGTCATTGAATAAGGGTTTTGAGTACGTAAGAGACACTAAAAATATTCTGCAATTCTGATTTAATTATAAGTAACTGTGTAAAGTATTAATGAATGGTTAAATGTTTTAGGCATGGTGTCGGGGTGACCCTTGATGGTTAGCTAAACTTTATAGGAGCATTTATCAATTGTGTTTTACATGGATCTAATAGCTTTTAAGCTTGGTCCCGTGTAACCCATGTTTATTTGATTTGTATAGTTGCGTGTTGAGATTTGGAAGGCTGCGTTTGAGTATCAGGTGAGTCTCACATCTCCTCTTTTTTACATTGCTTTTAAATTGTGATGGAAAATGATGCAAATGGGAATTTGAAATATTTAATTACTTGTTTATGTGTCTTTTTTTGAAAGTGTATGGACCTTACTTGGCTATTGTATGTTACGTGCTAATTGCTTATGTGTATTTGGATCGGGGGTAACGTTCCTACCCATTTGTTGTGATATTGGATCGGGGTAACGTTCCTACCCATGTGAAGTGATGGTTTTAATGGATCGGGGGTAACGTTCCTACCCAAGTGTTGATACTTGTTGGATCGAGGGACACGTTCCGTTCCCATGCTGGTTATGGTTACATTTGCATGTTAACTTGTATGATAGTATAGTAATTATCCTGCCATGTTTGCATTAATCACAGTAATTGTTTTTAAGCTTTGATTTTCGTGTCTTAAACCTATGACTCTGCACCACCTTGTGTTGACGTTTACAGCATCATTTTCAGTAACCATTGCTTGAGGATTTTGAAGTTAGGAAGAGTGCAAGTGATACCGTAAGCTTGCATGCGGAGTCATTCTCGCTAGAGATTTTTATATGACATTTGACATTGTTTTGAAACGTTGGTTTGGTATTTGATTGTTTAGGGACTTTTAGGAGTATGTTTTCTGAGTAATGACTTTGCTAATCGTAATGCAAGACTCCTTTATCATGTGTAATATTGTTCATGACACAATTGTGTCTCGATTTTGTTTATCTATTTATTAGTTATCTATCTTTTGTTGGACAGAAAAAAAAGAAAAACCAATGTGACCTGTTATGATATCTAGATGTTTACCCCGTGTTTCCGTCGCTAGGCGGGTGTGACAACTCTTGATAGTATTCATGTTTTCACATTGTGGTGACTTAACAAAGCAAATTTTGGTTAGGTGTCCATAAGAGATTTATGAATATCTCTTTTGGCTCTAGACTCAATAGTGCACATTTTGTTTTAGTAATCGGAAGCTAGAGTAGACTGCTACCTTTTCAATACCAACTAACTCAGAGTGAGAAAGTCAATAGAAATAAGTGTAATCTCCATGAGAAATGAAACAAGAGTCTTTTGAGAGACCTTGAGTGGCTGGGAAGGGTTGTGCATTGCGTCACTGGATCCATGACGACTATCTTCAATACCAGACAACAGCTTAGTATTTCTGACAGTTTATGTATTGACCCGGTTTCTCCCTAAGTGTATAGAGGGCTTCTTTCTTTTCACCCTTATATCTTAACTTTTCCTTTCCTTTAATTCCATCAACTCCTTCATGCTATATCAGGCTTCATGACTAAAATCGTATTGGGTTTGTTTCAGTACTAGCTCTATCTTAGTCGGCACTATTCCCTTATTCTCACTTTTACTCCTTTTTTATATCATGCCTAAGGACTTCTACACTATCTAGTGGATTGTCCCTGGGTAGATCTCTCCGGTTCTGGCTGGATCATGGGAACATAGCGAATCAATCAAGCAAAATCTTAACATTACACCACCCTATCAATATCACACCCCAATACATACAGACATGAGTCAGTCCTTTGTAAAAATTTTTCTCACCTTAAATCCATTTGAAAAACATCGATCAAGGAATATTGATATAAATCAAACATTTAGCCACCTTGATGGTGTTTACTATTTAGAAATTGCTCAGCCCTGGTATAGCGTGCCAATCGAGTCAACCAAAAATGTTTAGGCACATCGCGAGGACAGGAGTCACTCTGTTGTCTTAATATACATTATAGTCAATGTTATATATATAATTTTAACTCACATTTCTCCCCCTTATTAAAAATGTCAAATCTCTTGAAAATTTGGATATCAATTGATTCAAATATAATGCTTTCTGAGAAAAATTGTTCTAATTATATACCAAGCCTATATGGAACATGTTAAATGCTCCCCCATCAAATTAATTGGAGGTAAATTATATGGGTGTTTGTTTACGTAATTTGAAAAAAATTGAATTTACTAAGAAATTCTTGAAAATTCGTACTCCAAACACTTAAACAACCTATATTATAAAGATCTACACTACAACAGTTTATATATTTACAAGATTATGTACGAGACAAGACCTGAAAATATTCAAACCGAAAATGACAAAGTCATTCTGTCCATGTCAGCAATCTGTAGTCTGTCTCGATAATCTCCATTTGGAAGTTGTCTTAGCTTCCCCCCGAACCAGCATCCTTTCTTGTGTAGATTCAAATAGATGTCAAAGCCGCAGTCAAGCATCCTTGATGTTTAAAAACCCAAAATCCGAAGTACACAACAATTCAAACCGAACTCCAAAGTCAATTAAGTCCCAGATGTTCCGTAATTTCTCTTAACACAAAAGTGAAGCTATAAATGGTAACACCAAGTCAACTAGTCCTCGATGTCACAATTATACCCTCTTAATTACTCTCCGAAATACAATAACACCTAAATCAACTAAGTCCCAAATGTAATCATTTATTTTTGCAGAATACTGACTAACTTAAGGAATCATCATACTTATCAAACCTATGTGTACCTCTTTTGTCAACTAATTCTACTCCCTTTTAAAAATAAGCTTAGTGATTAATCGTTTGAGTAAGCATAATTGATCATTAACTAAACTTATCACGCTTAGAAAATAAATCTTCTACAACACTATACCTTTATTATCATAAATGATTCATAAATTGAAAACACAGATATCTCTTCCCCCATGTGGATGAAATAGTGCACCCGAAAGTAACAAGTTAAACACTGCATTTCTCTACAGATATGACATTTGTCTTCTCGGAATGACCTTAAATGAGAATAGGGTATGAATTCTATCACGTGTACTCATATATCTTCATGTATATCCTAATTCTAACCCCCTTGCTGTTTCAATACCTCTGGAATCCATCAAAAACCAAAGTACGTACAATATAGTTGAGATCGGTTTGAAGAATTGATAAAGCTTTAAATCTTATTTCGTGAGAATCAACTAAGCTTCTAAATTGCAAATAAGGTCCCTAGAGTTTTAAACAAATGATCATCTAAAGCCTTGAGTAGTTATATAAATTAACTCAAGCCTTAAACAATGTTTATCCGATCAGTATCCAAAAACTTTATCCGTTTTAATCTGTTCCTTATTTTAAAAGACCAATTTTAAAAGCATTATTTTTATGACACATTCTCCCCCTTCAATAATGACAGCCGTTTTCTATGTTAAATAGTTGTTTGTCATTGGTTTTGAGTGGTCGAATTGTATTTGATAATCTTTTTTGTGATTACTGAAACATGATTCATTGTGAAGAACACACTTTGTACCAATAAAAATCAAGACATACATTCTATCTCTTACATGTCTCTTGAACTAAAGAATATGACATAATTGCGACCAACAATCACTTAAAATTTTCTTCGATATAAGGAAAGCATGGTTGATGTTTCAAATAAAACGCAAACCTTTGAATGAATATGAAGTACTTCATATCTTGAGAAAAAATACATTTCCCGTTATGAGATCCAAGCGTTTTTCTTTTTGAGAATACTTGCCTTAAGATATGACCGTGACTTGCTATCAAGGAACAATAATAGCAATCCATTTTTACAATGTTTTTGTGAAAGCTTTTTGAACTTCTGCTCGAATCTTATATTTACAGCATCGTATCATCATTAAAATGCACATTTCATAAAGGCCGTAATATTGAAATGATTTCAGAAGACACGCCAGAAGATACATATTTTTTATATTTTTCTGCTTTTCTATCCTTGCTTCTTCTTTGAGTAAAATACTAAATATAAAGATACAAGATAATTTAGTGTTTTGATGTTTTTCTATATGCGTACATAGTAATACAATTATATAAATCACGATGTATACGACCAAATTACACTCATTTTCTTCCTCTGTCCAGGCACGTTTAAAACGCGTTTCCCGAAGACTTGCTCTCATACTGAGTTATTCGATCAAGAAGTTTAAATCTTTCTCGCTCGACAAGGCGTTTTGGTTGAAGATGTCCATCAGTTGATATTCTACTTTTCAAACAAAGTAGAGTTCCACTATTATCTCTATTCCTCCCACCTCTCTCCGTTTTTTTGTTTTTTTTTTTAGTCTTTTTTTTCTATTTTTCTAAATTCTGAAACAATGAGTATCCATACCATCGATGTGCTTTGCTCTTGAGTTGTTAAAAACGTAGCGTTGTAGCAAGATGACAAACATCAGCACTTTCTGAGTTGTCCGATAGTACTGAGTAATCTTATTGAATAAAAACCATAAATCTGTTAACTTGTGAACGCATTTAGAGGATTATAAATCACAACAAAACACCAGACATAAGCATATAATTCAGCCTCTATGACTCGAGATTGCAGTGCTCTTTTGCTATTTTTAAGAATATAGGCAAAAAACGAGATTTTAGAACCTAACAATTAAGCGCTCCCAGATGTACTACGTCTAGTGACTTGACACCCGCGCGTGATCTGCATCAAAATATATTGTTGGATGACATAACCGTATCCTTCGAGTACCAGAGACCATGTTAATGGTTCCCTTTAGTATCGAAAAGATCCGCTTTAACCGCATTTAAGTGCTTTTTGGTAGGCTTTGCCTGATACCGAGCACATAAGCATACTGCATAAATAAGGTCGTTGTCCCTACTGGATGTCAGATACATGAAGGATCCAATCATGCCACGGTAAAGTGTAGCATTAACTAGTGTCTCATGTAGATCTTCATCCAGTTTATTCTTTTCCACCATAGGTTTGTCTATAGAACCACTAGTTAGCAAACCATATTTTTAATAAAACATAATCTATTTTGATATGGTTTTTAAGGAAGATGCCCACTGGGACTTTGAGAAATTTTGTATCCTAAAAAGAATGACATCTACCCCATCATCGACATCTTGAAATTAGTGGTCATCAGATTAGCAAACTCATTACACAAAGCAGTATTAGTGGATCCAAATATTATATCGGCAACATAAATTTATACCAGTAATAAGTCGTTTCCTGCTTTCCGTGTGAGAGAGTTGATCAACTGCTACCTTGAGAAATGTTGTGAAATGAGAAACTTGTAGCATGTCGTACCATGCATCGTGGTACTTGTTTTGAACCATGTGAACAAGGCCTTTTTTGAGCTTATACACATCGATGGGTTATCCTAATCTTTACCAAATCCTCTGTTGAGAAACGTAGACACTCATCATTGAGCTCGCCATTAAAGAAAGCCATTTTTAACATCCATTTGGAAAAATGTGTCAATCCATTGTTGGCTGCATTTGCTACAAAGATACGAATGGCCTTTATTCTTGAAACCGGTGCAAATGATTCCTTAAAATTGATTCCCTCCTCTTGCCTGAATCCCTAAGCAACTAATCTAGCCTTATTCTTTAGTACCCCACCAAATTCATCCGTCTTGACCTTATAAATCCATTTTAGTTTGATCAACATGACTTTATCTGGACACGACAGCTATTCCCAAACTTGATAGCCTTTTAAAATTCAATGAATTTCTTTTCTTGCAATGCATCGATCACGATTGGCTTGGTCATTTGCCTGTGTTTGAAGTTCTTAGTACTACATAAGTTAGGGAAGGGCGTTAAAATAACACCACATGCATCAGTTTTTCGAGTTGCTTTCCTCGTAGAAGAGACAGCATGATAAGATCTCCGATACTTTTGCTATAGAAGATCCTTAGTCCCACCCTAACCAATGATTTCGAATTGGAGTGTGGATTAGTCCTCACCTTAAATGATGACCTTGAGAAGTCGAGTCCTTAGGAAGAGATTCGTGAAGTGGATCATCCCCCCCACCCCCCCAAAAAAAATGGAAATGTTGCGTTTTTGGTGATTCTTCAAAACCTTGAGAAATAATTGGAGAATGTTCTTGTTCTTGTGTTGATAGGATACTTGTTGATGGAGCATCTTGGTCAATTGACGTAGACACAGGTGAATCGACTAAATCAATAGCTCTTGGTGCAGCAACAACTGGAACTAGAGAGACAACAATAATTGGAGGATTAAAGTATTCATCGAACATAGGTTGGAGCAAACGATCCCAATCATCTCTTTTCGGTGGATTACAAGGTTGTTGAGGAATAGGTTTTGAAACGAGTCCTGAACTGGATGTTGCATGAGTCATTAATTGAAGCCCGGGTCCTGAACTGAGTTGTTCAGAAGCCATTGCCGTCGGCTCATTAAAATCGACATGGATAGTTTCAATGATTTTTTAGGTACTTCGGTTGTAGATACGGTAAGCTTTCTTCTTGGGTAAATATCCAATGAAGATGCATATATCAACTTTAGCTTGAAGTTTGCTCAAATACTCACTATCATTGTTTGGATAGCAAAGTGCACCAAAGACATGAAGGTAAGATAGATCGGGTTTTAAGTCATGTAAGAGCTCATAAGGAGTTTTTCCATGGCGACGCCATATAATGGATCAGTTTTGTGTGTAACATGCGGTAGCGACTGCCTCGGCCTATAGAAATAAAGGAGCTTTTGCGTAGATTAGCATTGTTCGAGCGGCTTCAACAAGAGTATGATTTCGCCTTTCAACGACACCATTTTTGTTGGTGGAGTAACGCCAAACCGATCTGTTTCATGAGATATCCCAACACTCTCATAATAGCTACTACGCAGAGTTTGATTGACAACCCAGTTTCATTATCTGTACAAGAATGTTCCTGACCGTTGCATCATCTAACTTGTTTCATTTTCATATTGATTATAAAATCAAGGAGCTTTCATCCTTTGATGCTAGAAACTTCACCCATGTGAACCGAGAGTAAAATGACGATGATGTTAATTTTTACCCATAAATACAAGCAACACGCATAGGCCCACAAAGATCCATGTGTAGAAGATATAGTTTTTCTTGATTGGTGTATTAAGATTTAGGTTTATGTGATTGTTTCTTGCTTTTTCCCATTGCACATGCCGAACACAGATGATATTTTTCAAATTTTAATTTGGGAAGACCTCGTACAAGACCATTTTTAGCCAAATGATTAATAGAACCAAAGTTCAAATGTGATAAGCGTCGGTGCCATAACCAAGATTTGGTCTTTAAAGCTTTGGACAAGAGACAAATTGGAGAAGACGCCATCATATCCCTAATTGACAATGTAAAAGATTGGTTTCCGCGAGATCCAAAGAAAGTGAATCCAACACCTTCCAGATTATGAACAAAGCACGTGTGTTTTCTAAAAGCTACTTCAAGATCTGAGTCGCAGAATTGACTAACGGAGAATAGATTGTGGCATATTCCTTCCACATAATAAACCCTTGAATTGTGATATTCCCTATCTGATAATTACCATACCCCATAATCATTACAATCTGGTCGTTACCGAACTTGACAGTACCGAGAAACTTGTGAACAAAATCGGTGAGCTGAGAGCGATCTCTAGTCATATGCTTTGAGCATCCAAAGTACAAATACCACAAAACAATTTGGACAACCTGAGATCGACAAGAGAAGAAGAAGATGGAGCAACTAAAGTATTGGATCCAACCCCAGATGTACCGGGGTTCCATTTTGCGATTAGAAATCAATAGATTTTTGCTATCTTAGGTTTGCCTATTAGGAAACCACTTAGTCTAGGTACCTTAGGTCTCCTATATTCTTGTGTAACTACTTCTAGAGGAATGGGTTCCTTAAGAGGCACTTTATTAGTGGCGGTAATCCTAGTTAAAGGGCACACATTTCCAACAAAAGTGAAAGTCCTTCATGTAGGTCTCTAGTTAGTATCTCCAATTTTAAGTAAACATTTTCTATAGGGTTTCCATCTTCGTTTCTTTTTAGCTTTCTTAAAAGACTAGAGTTGGAAGGACTCATTCATATCAAAAACAAATCAAGAAATAACAATCATGAGTCTAAAGCGTCAACATATAACTATACATTAAACGCAAATTAGCTAGAATATGTATTTAAAATTTAATTTGGAATGCTACACAATTGCATTTCCAGATGGTTCAACAACATAATTCGGTTTATTCAAACAAGACTTAACTATCCTAGAGTGGTCTTCTACTTTATTCTTCTTCTAGGTACTACTTGAAATCTGTGGGATCTTATCATTCTTTGTATTTTCTATAGACTTTGATCTGCTAGATTTAGCAGATTGGCTTTGTTGGGAATTATGCATTCCTGACTTAGTACCGTTGATGTATAATAGTTTAGTTACCAGATAGTTGGTAATTAGTACTGACAGTACAAAATAGTTCTAGCAACTGATCAGTTAGTTAGTACTTGATAGTATAAAATAGTATAGTACCAGTTTAGAGATATGGCATGAGATATCATAGTAAATAGAGTTTGCATAAATCTTTTTACGCGTTTTTAAGTCTGTTAGGGTTTATCCTTGGTCTATAAAAGGTACCTTATGGAATTAGAGAAGATAGATCTCATATACAATCTCATATCTCATAGTTAGTAATCTGTAATCGTTTTAGCAGATTAATACAAAAGTCTTTAGTTATGCAATAATCATTGATTCTTTTTATGCAATTACAATAATTAGTTTCCGTATAACTATATAGTCGAATTATAGTCATTGTAACTCGAAGTTTTATGGTGGAGTTACCATATGGCTCAACCCTTAACAAGGTAAGAAAGATCTATATTCAAAGGGATCTACAAGTGGTATCAGAGCCTGTAGAGAAACTCTGAGTAAGAAAGAACAAAACAGTTATAAACCTCTATTTTAACAACTATTCAATGGATGGAGTCAGAGATGATATCCCACCACCACCACCAACACCACACATCACAAAAACACCAACAGCAAACAAAACCCCACACACACTGTTTAACCATCAAACTTCTATTCCTTAAGAAGGGAGAATATGAGCATATGGGCCCATGAAAAATGGAACATTATTGGCCCATACAGACTATCCTATCTGGTGAGGTTTTCAAAGAGGGAAATTGGTCACGTGAGTGTCTCAACTGATACAAAACTGGTTTGAATAAAGGTTTCAAGCCGTCCCATAGAACTGCAGGAGAAGATTTTAGCCAAAAAGAGAAAGAACAGCAAGGACCACCTTTAACTTAGCTTTACAAGACAGATCATCTGCTAATTTCGATAAATTGACTGATGCTAAAGAAATTAGGAAGCTCACAAATCTAGAGATTTGGTGGGAAATAATGAATCACAGAAGATGCAGAAGTATAAATAACTTTCTAAAGCAACAGTTTAAAAGGCTTCTTTGTATCAAACAAGCAGGAAGAGGCTTGTCAATAAATGGCTAATGACAGGTTTTTAGAGTCTTACATAGAAGTCTTAGCTAGGATTATTATGCACTGGTAGAGGACGTCTCTACTAGAAATGGCAAATCAAAATTCTGTAGTGTCATCTACAATTCGTACACCCCATGAGTCTTAATTCCTCAATCATGAGGACTGCAAGCACAGGATGACAGTCTATTTTTTTTATGATCTTCTATAAATAACTTAGAGTCTTTAAGTCTGATGTTAAAGGCTTTACCGCATCATCCTCTAGCACGCAGAATGTGGCATTTGTTTCAGAGAACACTAGCAGTACTAATGATGTTAGTACCACTTATGATGTTTCTAATTCTTCTAGTCATAACTCACAATATGAACATCCTTCATCATACTCCTTACTTGCAAATCAATCCAGTTGCCCACAATTAGATCATGAAGATCTGAAACAACTTGATGAGTTTGATTTAGAAGAAATGAACCTTGAAAAGCAAGTGCCATGGATTTCCATGAGAATGAAAAAGTTTTAACAAAAAGAGAGGTAGAAATCTACCTGAAGAAGTTCTACAAAAAGACAGGTAGAAAGCTGCAATTTGATGCCAAGGAACCGGTTGGTTTTGACAAAACTAAAGTTGAGTGCTATAATTGTCACAAGACAAGGCATTTTTTCTAGAGAGTGCAGATCTAAGGGGAATCAAGATAGTAGGAGGAGAGATGCTTGGAACACTAGGAATAAAGATAAAGACAATGGGAGGAGATCTGGTAAACAGGAGGAATCTAAAGCTTTGGTAACTCTTGATGGAGAGGGTGTTGATTGGACCAGTCACTCAGAAGATGAGCAAGAGAACTATGCTTTGATGGCTTACAACAGTTCAGGCTCAGACACAGAGGTAACTTCTTGTTCAAAAGAGTGTAAAGAATCTTATGCTAAACTTAAAAAATTATATGATGAACAGAGGGAACAACTTGGTGATGCCAGTATAGAAATACAGGCATATACTCAAGCTTTAAAGAAAGTAGAAGCACAATTAGTTGCTCATCAACAAAGTCAACTTTGGTATGAGGAAAAGATTAGGTTTATGAAAATTGATTTAGATGATAAAACTGATGTGCTTACATACCATAAGAAACTATTGGCAGAAGCTGAAAAAGAAAAAGAAGAATTAAAAGCTAAAGTAGAAAAATGGCACAACTCTTCTAAAAATCTTAATATTTTGCTAAATAGTCAGATGAGTGCTAGGGACAAAGCTGGGCTTGGGTATGGCGATCAAATGAATAAAGGTGTTTTAAGTTATGAAAATGAAGTTTTTCAAAGTGTGTTTGTCAGTAGGACGAGTGATATAGAAGATAGTCCTGTGAATGATAGATATGCAGAGGGGATGCATGCAGTTCCCCCTCCAATGACAGGGATCTACATCCCTTCTGGACCTGATAAAGAAATAGATGACTCACAATTTACATATGGTCCAAAGCAATCTAAACCTAGTGAATCTGATGCTAGGAGCAGTGACTTTAATTCTTGTGAATCCAATTCTAGTGAAGAAACACATGAATCTATGCCTGAACCAGTTGTCAATGAACCCAAAGTAGTAAGTCAACCTAAAGTTTGGTCTGATGCTCCTATCATTGAGGAGTATGAATCAGATAGTGATGATGAACATGTGTCTGTACCCTCAAAAGAACAGGAAACACCTAGTTTTGCTTTTATTAATACTGTTAAGCATGTAAAAACTCCTAGGCAAACTGTTAAAGAACAAAACACATGTAGTAAGAGCCCTAAACCTGACAAAAAGGATTGTAGTGGTTTAATGTCTAAAAAATTAGGTTTGGGATATGGGTTTACCAAAAAGGCATGTTTTGTATGTGGTAGTTTTAGCCATCTTATTAGAGATTGTGATTTCCATGAGAAAAGAATGGCTAAACAAGCCGAACTGAACAAAAGGATGAGTAAGGGTACTAGTTAAAGAGAAAATAGGCTAGTGTGGAACAATGTGCAAAGAGTGAATCACCAAAACCAATTTGTTCCTGCAGCAGTACTAACTAGAACTGGCAGAATTCAAGTTAATACTGCTAGAACTAGCGGTACTAACACTGTAATACTGCTAGGCATAATTTTAACAGTCATGCAGTACAACAGATGCTTGCTAAAAAAGAAGTAAATACATTAAACCTATTGTGAGATCATATCTAGACGCCTAAAAACTGGATTTTCACCATTCAAACTCTTTTCACCTATTAGAAGGCCATTTAATAGAACAACAACACTAAGAACAAATTTTTCAGATCAAAAAGTTAATACTGCTGAGGTAAAAGCAGTTAGTGTTGTTGGGGGGAAAAGGGAAACTGCGTTCATCCCATCAGCACGTTGTAAATTGGAGACCGCAAACAGACTTTACTGGAAAAAAGTCTCCAAATACAGTGGTGATCAAATTCTGAGAAATTGTTTACTTTTCAAAATCCACTAGCAGAGACACAGAGCCCAAAAAAAGGCTTGGGGAGGTCCCTAAGAATCATCCAATCGTCTCTTATTTAAACGCGCAGATTATCACAAAGATCTTTTACAATAACAAAGGGATTGTTGATAGTGGGATGTTACCACGCACATGACTAAGAAACAAGGCCTCCTTGCTGAATTAACAAACTTAATGGTGGCCCCTGTTGCTTTGGAGGTAATAAAGGTTACATACTGGTAAAGGTAAAATAAAAACAGGAAGGGTTATATTTTGAGGATGGTTTGCTTTGTGAAAGAACTACAACACCATTTTTCAATCTCTTTTCTATGTCACAGATGTGTGACAAGAAGAACAAGGTTCTCTTCACAAACACTGAATGTCTTGTGTTGTCTCCTGAATTTAAGTTACCTGATGAAAATCAAGTATTACTTAGAGTCCCTAGACATAAAACCAATATGTCAGTCTTCAACCTAGAGAACATCTTCCCTTCTGGATGTTTTAGATTGTTTGATGTAAAAGCCACAATTAATGAATCTAACAAATGGCATATGAGGTTGGGGTCATGTTAACTTTAAGAACTTAAACAACTTGGAAGGGATACCTTGTAAAGAGGTTTACCTTCAAAGATTTTTCAAAAAAACCACCCTTGTGTTTTGCTAGGTCAGAAAAGAAAGGCAATACAAGGCCTCCTGTAAGGCACAATCAGTGAGCCTCTATTAGTCAGCCCTTACACAGCTTCAGCAATGGATTTATTTGGACCCTCACGTCTGTAAGGAGCTTAAATCATCAGACCTTAATTGCCTTGTTACCTCATGATTTTTCAGGTGTCGTTGGGTGTTCTTCTTAAGAACTAAGGGATAGCAACTAGTAGGAATCCTAAAGACTTTATAAACAAATTGAGAAGCCAAATAACTCAAAAAGTTAAAACAATAAAGAAGTTGATAATTGTCCAGAATTTAAGAACATGGAATTTTATTGATAATTCCGTGGGTTAAAAAGGGATTACAAAGGGGAATAATGATTCATGCCAGAACTCCACAAACAAAATGGAGTTTGCTGAAAGAAAAACATGAACCCTTATTGAGGCTGTTTGAGGCTAATGCTAGCAGATTCATTTTACCTAACACATTTATGGGGGCTGAAGCAGTTAGTACTGCTTTTTATGTTCTAATAGTTATTAGTGACCAAGCCCTCAACATAAGACACCTTATGAACTTATAACTGGAGTAAAATATCAACCATAACGGCGATGATAAGGGAAACCTTTTGGTGCCATGTGACCCCTCTTAATACGCATTGAGCCACCGGGCAAGTTTTGATGGAAAAATCTGATGAAGGGTTTTATAGTAGGGTATTCTCTAAATAGCAAGGTTTTTAGGGTATACAATTTAGAAACCAAGAGAGTTGAAGAAAACCCGCATATAACCTTTTTA
The DNA here is from genome assembly GCA_026074375.1 of Tanacetum coccineum. NCBI lineage: Eukaryota > Viridiplantae > Streptophyta > Magnoliopsida > Asterales > Asteraceae > Tanacetum > Tanacetum coccineum. The sequence continues at coordinate 29,452 of BQNB010013544.1, forward strand.
GAAAATAAACTAAATGTTACAGGAAAAGGACCAAATTAGTTGTTTGATCTTGATTATTTAACTGATTTAAAACTGAATTATCCACCGTGAGATCAGAGAATCATGCTAACAAAACATGAAGTCCAAAAAGAAAGCTAATACCTAAGTGAAGGTACACTAAGAAATATTAATGCAGGAAATTCTGAAATAAAAGTTGAATCTGCTCAATACTAGTTTGTACTGCCAATATTGTCTTCTTATACTTTAACTGTCAAGAGCTCAGAAGGAAAGAATGAAGGTGAAAAGCCTACTAAGAATACTGATTTAAAGACAAATGAGAAGCCAGTAGATAAGAAGGATCAAGCCTTTTAGGATGAGCTTGAAAGGCTTGAAAGACAAGAAAAGGATGTTAATGATGCAGCTGAAGCTCTTAGAAAGGAGTTTGCCCAAGATATTGAGGATTTGCTTCTTTAAGCAGGAGCTTGCAGAGAGCTAAGCACTACTACACAGTAATATCTCTAGCGACAACCAGGTTATTACTAGTCATTCTTCTGGTGGATAATCCTTCACTGATCTAACCAATACTGACCAAGATGATTCTAAAATACCTGCTCTTGAGGATAGTTATCCACAAAACCTAATGAATGGTATTTTTACTCAATGCAGCATTATTATGATGGAGGGTGTAGTGGCTGACTTCACAAATTTCTAGAAACTATTGGGAATGGGTGTACTATTCCCCACAAACAAGGATTACACTCTATTCATCCTTCACTACTCAAATGCCTTGGAGATCAAAATCAGCAGTTCAAAAAGAGCAAAGTGAACAAAAGTTCTCTGAGCCTATTCTTTGTAAGTTTAATATTCCAAAAGCAGAGTAAAAATAATCATAAGGACTTCCAGCATTGTTTATTTGCTTGGTTTCTTTGTTTCAAAATGAGACCCAAGAAGATTTCCTGAGAGGCAATGAAGATGAAATTTGGGGTGGTTATGCTAATGCATAAGAACTACTACAATTTACCAGATTCTAAAGTTTAGCTCTTGTAGATTTGCCTATAGAAGAAAGGAAATTAATGACAAAATAGGGTTTATAGAAAATAAGAAGGAGTGAAAGAGGATGTTTGTAGTTAGAAATAAGGCAAGGTGGTTGCTTAGGGACCATAGGCAAGAGGAAGGGAAAGACTATGATGAGGTTTTTACTCTTGTGGCTAGGATTGAAGACATTAGGATCTTTTTAGCCTTTGCTTCTTATATGGGATTCATAGTCTATCAGATGGATGTGAAGAGTGCTTTCCTTTATGGCAACAAATGTGATGAGGAGGTATATTGTCTCCAACCTCCAGGTTTTGTAATCCTAATATCCAAAGAATGGTCTACAAAGTCCGGGAAAACCCTCTATGGTTTTACCACCAAGCTCCCAGAGCCGGTATGCTATCTTTATCTACTTTCGATGTTGAAGAGATAGGATACAGAAGAGGAACTATTGACAAGACTCTTTTTATCAAGAAGGACAAAAATGATATCATGTTAGTCTAAGTTTATGTGGATGACATTATTTTTGGTTCTACAAAGAGATCTTGGTGTGATGAATTTGAGGCATTGATGAAGAGTAGATTTCAAATGAGTTCTATGAGAGAACTCACCTTCTTTCTTAATTACAAGTCCAAACAGAAAAGAAGATGTATTTTATAAGTCATATAAGTAATGTTGTAAGAAATCCTAAAGAAAGTTTGATTTTGCTAGGTTAAAAGACTGCTAGTACAAACGAATTGAGACCCAGCATCCTTTTTGTCAAGGATGAGGAAGCTAGTGATGTGGATGTACACCTTTATAGATCCATGATTGGCTCTTTAATGTACTTGACTGCTTCTAGGTCGGATATTATGTTTGCAGTCTATGCTTGTTCTAAGTTTCAGGTAACTCCAAAGACTTCCCATCTAAATGCTGTGAAGAGAATCTTTAGGTACCTCAAAGGAAAACCCAAACTGGGCCTTTGGTATCCTAGAGTGTCATCATTTGACCTGGAAGCCTACTCAGGATAGGTGAACTATTGCGCCGGAGCCAAAATTTTTGACGAGGAAATCCACAACAGGAGGTTGTTAATCTTCTGGCAGGAGACTTATTTCCTCCTGGCAATGCAAGACCATAAAATTAATGGCTTACTTCTGCCCTTCTAACTATAAAAGGCAGGAATATTTTGCTGAGCTCGCCACGGTTGTAGGCAAGTTTTGTGGATTCAAAATCAAATGTTAGACTATGGGTTTTATTTCATGAACACAAAGATCTACATTGATAATGACAGTACTATATGCATTGTAAAGAATCCAGTAATTCACTCCAAAACAAAGCAAATGAATTTGCCACCCACTTCTAGGGATGCTTTTGAGAAGAAACCTTGATCCAAGTCAGCTAAAAGCGATTCACACTGATGAAAATATAGCTGCTCTCTTTAACCAAAGCTATTTGATGTTACGCAGGTTAATTTCTTGATTGAGTTAACATTGGAATGATCGAATCAATAGGATGCATAGTTTATGTGCAGGCTAAGATAATTTGTTTACATTTGTATGGAATGTTTATTGAGCAGAAGAATCTTGACAATGGTGATGTTTTTCAGAGTTATTTGGGTTCTAGAGAGTAAAAGGAAGAGAGCTCTAAATGGTATTAAGGGAACTCTTGTTGCCAAAGAGCTTTGTTTAATTTTGGGTTGTACAAAAGTTAAGTACCTGATAGGCTTAGTAGTTAGTACCGACAGTCAAAGTTTGTACCGCTATAAAGACGTTAGCTGAAAAAAGCCGACTAGGGGTTCTAAAGATGTAATTTTCGGCCAGTTTCATCGACATTGGTTTGCTCCTTCTATAGCATACCCATCTCAATAACATAATTTTATTCACCTAAACTCTCTTAATCGACTTCAATTCACAAACTCTAATCTTTCATCACCGTCGCTCAAGAAAATCAATTAACCAATGGCTGGTTTGGATTTTTGCTCGAAGCACAATATGGTTGCCTACTTAAAAAAGAATGATGGGAACACTACACGCAGTTCAATGCACTTTGCACTTACTTTAAGTCCTATAGTCTCCACTTCGTTTGTTGAAGCAGTTTTGACACTGCTAAGTCAGAGACAAGTCAACAACATTAGTTTATATAGATGCCATTGATGTCTGTGCAGAGCCTATGACTTATCTCAGAGGCATCAATAAAAGTAAGTCTTCTTTTGATGATTGATGCTGATGGAATAGATACTTTAAACAATAAGGCTATATTTGACACTATTTAGTTAATGGGGTATGAGGGGGACCTAAATACTTTAACTTTTAACAAAGCCCTCTTTTCACCTCAATGGAAATTTCTTTTTTTCATACAATGATCACTGGCAAATACAGTTCAAACAGCACTTCTTGGGGAAACAAATTCACAAATATATGCCGACAATAATCAGTGATTTTATTTTGACAACTAATCAAAAATATAATTTTTCAAAACTAATTTTTGATGGTATGATGAGACATTTGGATGAATCTAAGAAGTTTGTCATGTATCCAAGATTTTTACAAATATTTTTAAGGAACTAGTTAAAGGATGTGCCTGTTCCTATGGATCACTTTCCAGTTCCAACTTTGACTAAAAAGGTTTTGACATTTATGGTTAAAAAGGGTAAAAACTTTTCAGGAAATGTCACACCTTTATTTGAATCTATGTTGGTTCAACCAACAAAGGATGAGGGTGAAGTTTCAGAAAGACCATCTGACTCCCAACCAATACCTTCTCCTACTCCTCTAAGTGAAGACCAACCTGAGCCACAGCCTGATCCATCTCCTAAACCTTCTCCTTCTAATCCTATTCCTGATTCCAATCCAGAGGGTTCTGGTGGGAATCATGGAGGTCAGTCATCGAGTGATAGATCCCTATCAGGGAATGAGGATGGCCTGACGCAAACCAAAGAGTAATGAAATTGGTTTATTTCTTTGTGTGACCGCAGGTCCACAGCTTTCAAGTTCTGCATAAATTAAAACTTTGAAGGCTCAGATCAAGCAGCTTAAGAAGAAGGCCAGACCAGTTATCAACCATCACAAAGCCTGGTTTAGAGCTGCTAGATTGAAGAAACAACACAAGCTGAAGGACATGGAGAAATCAAAGAAGAGAAGGAGTGTATCCAAACAAGGGAGGAAAGCTGTCAAATCTTCCAAAGGTGCACCATCTGTGCATACTCACACTGATTGGGATGCTATGGATACTGATTTGGAGGACTACACTCTTACTCAAGATGAAGGTACCGACAAGCAAAGTACTGGTCTACAACAAAGTACTGATCTGCAACAAAGTACTGTCAAGCAAAATGAAGGTACCGACAAGCAAAATGAAGGTACCGACAGAACAAAAGTTAGTATCGATAGCTTTGTTGAAGGTACTGCTGAGGTTAAAGATCAAATTTCAGGAGAAAGTGATACTCCAACAGTTTCAACAATGACTTCAACACATATTCCAACAGTTTTTGGTGATGATGAGACTATTGCACAAGTTCTTGTTACAATGAGTCAGAACAAATTGAAACAGAAAGAAAAAGAAAAAGGAGTAGAGCTTAAGGATGTTGAGGATATTAAGAGACCAAGGCCTACATCAACAAGATCATTGTTAACATTGAAGCCTCTTCCTAAGATCGATCCAAAAGCTAAAGGCAAAGGAAAGATTGAAGAAGAAGATGAATCTGATATTGAATCAGAAGATATCAATGAAGCTAAAAAGAAGTTTAAAATGCTTGCTAATGATGAAGAGATAGCCAGAAAGGTTCAAGATGAAAATGAAGCATAAGAATAAAAAGAAAAAGGTTAGCTTAGGAAGAACTAGTCTCAGTGACAATCACAAATGAGTATGACATTTATCTTTAGCAAGACTCCAATGCTGATACGATTCTGTTGAGAAAGCTTCAAGAAGAACAGAGAGAAATATTTATTCATAAGAGAGAGCCAAGTTCCTTCATGATACCATTGCTGCTCAAAGGAGATTTTTTGCTCAATAAAGATATGAGGTTATCAGAAACAAACTTCCTTTAAGAACTCAGCTGAGAAACCAAATGAAGACATATTTGAAGCATGTTGGAGGAAAGAAGCATTCTGACTTGAAGACCAAATTTTTTAAAGAAATACAAGTTTTGTATGAAAAAGGTAAAAAGGTCTGATGAAAACTTCATTGCTATTGGTTCTGTTGAGGATGAGATGCTAATAAAAGATTTGAACAAGAAAGCCGTTAGTATAAAGAAGGAAAATAGTATTAAGAAGGAAAGTAAAGAAGAAGAAGGTACCAAAAAGAGAAAACTTGGCACAAGGAAAAAGATGAAGTCAATGAAAAGATGATTCAGACAAAACACTTCTGAGGATGATAGTGAGAAAGAGAATGATGAGCTGAGATTATGTTTAACAATAGCTCCAGATGAGGACAAAGAGGTGGATTATGAAATACTTGACAAGAAGTATCCTATCATAGAATGGAAATCTGAGTATCTTGGAAATAAACCACAGCTTGATAAGTCTAAAGACTTATAGGAGATTAATCTAAATGTGGTGATTAGAAGCAATGGACAAAAGAGATACTTTAGTACTCTGATGAGGGTGCTTTCCATATTTGATAGAGATGATTTGAATGTTGTATATCAACTTGTGATGGACAAATACCAAGATGAGATACCTGAAGATTTTAACATAGTACTTTGGGGAGATTTAATGATAATGTTCAATCCAAGTGATGAAGATGAGTTATTGGAACACACCAGCATGAATTGGAATCGTATAAGTTGGAAGTTACATTGGTCTTCAGGGGGTACATACTTTAATGACTGAGGCAGGATTAGTCATCATCCTTATGCTTGTTGAGAAAAAGTTCCTTTGAGAAAGAAAGTCTTGAGCTATTGCAACGTGCTGGGAATTAAAGTTGGAATATAAGAAGACAGTACTAATGCATTGGAGTTAATTAGATTTTTTGTCAGAAGTTAAATGCAGAGTTGGAACCTGAAGACTCTGATGGAGATGAGGAGGATCTTTGAGTGTTGGTTTCAAAACCACACAACAAATGGTCATCAGTTCACCATGTTTAACAGACATAAGAACTGCTAGTCCATAAGCAAACATCTTATGGTAAAGACTTTCGTAAATCCATTTATGTTGACAATTTACCAAAAATAAGTAAGTTCTTAACTCACCATTTGCTCATATAAAGAGTTGGCTAGTCAGGATCAATAACAGTTCCTAGGTAAAGACAAATCAAATCTGTTGATACTGATAAGTTTGCTAAAAACTCTAGGTTGATCAATGCACCCATGTTAGGTAATGAAGCATTGAACTAGCCAAAAGCAAACAGTTTTGGTAAAGACAAGATCAAATCCTTGATAGTGGTAGTTTCTTAACTAAAAACTATAAGGTTGTCAATTCACCTTGTTATTTCAATGAAAAATTGGGCTAATCCCAAGCAAACGGGCGACTGGTAAAGGAACATCAAATCCGTTAGTGGCTGGTAGTTTGCCAAAAACTACAAAGCCAACTTAGTTGGATTGTTGCAGAAAAGATATAGCTGTGTTGCCGATATGATATGTAGCTGAGAAGACAAGGATTGTAAGCTGCTAAGTGATCAAGATAACAGTACAAGAGTTCAGTATTATCAAAAGTGAAGATCCAAGAATGATACAGAAAGGATCAAAGGTACTTAAGTTTATCTCACATTGAGTCCAAGATTTGACAGAGTGTTTGGATACATCCGTTCATGAAATTCAAGATATCTACAATCAGAAAACATGAAAATTTAAACAGTTCAACAAACATGTTTTTAAGGGAGGATTGTTGGGAATTGTTTACCTGACGGGGGAGTACCGTTAGTTGTAATTTTATGTACCGACAGTTATAGTTTGTACTGGCTATTAGTTTGTACCGTGTTAGTATAGTTTTTGTACCGTCGGTACAAAATTGTTAGTACCGTTTTAATGAGATAGCATGCGATATTATAGGAAAAGATATGCGATTATCTTTTACAATGGTTTTGGTAAGTCTGTTAGGGTTTATCCTTGGTTTTATAAAAAGGAACCCTACGGCATTAGAGAAAAAATATACTTCCCCTTTTCCTCCCCCACCAAAAATCAATCACATAGTTAGTAGTCCTGTAATCATTTTAGCAGTTAATACAAAAGTTTAGTTATTAATATTCATTGTTCTTTTTAACATTATAAGTTAGTTTCCGCATAACTTATAGTGTTCATAGTCCATTGTTTCTCCTGTAGTTGTGTGGCGATATATCCATATTGGCTACAAACTCCGAACAGGTAGGAAGATCTATATTAGAACGGGATCTATAACTTGTAGAAAAGGAAATAGTTACCTATGTTAGCAATGTTGGATTTGTTTAAGAGGTGAAGCCCTGCAATGTCAAAGACTTTTTGCTTTTGCACACTAAGATACTTGAGTGAAAATGAGATAGAATCACCATGGATTTCATCACAAAATTTCCAAGGTCAAAGTAGTGAGTATAATGTAAATTGGGTGATGGTCGATAGACTGACTAAGTCGGCTCATTTTCTGGCTATAAGAGAAGACTATAGTACGGAAAAGATTGGCAAAAGAATTTACATCGATAAAGTAGATCCCGCACATGGGAGTTCCTGTGCCGATTATTTCAGATTTAGATGGATGATTTACCTCGTGGTTTTGGCAGACGCTGCAGAAAGTGTTAGTGACGCGATTAGATTTGAGTACTGCTTAGCATCCTTAAGCATGCCAAAGTAAATGTAGATTTTAGACCTTTAGAGGATATAAAAGGCAATGGGATATTGATTTTGGTGTATTCTTAATTGAGCATTCGGTGTGCTCCGTTTGAAGCTTTGTATGGTAGGTAATGTAGATCGCCTGTTATATGGGCAAAGATTGGAGGAAGTAGTTTGATTGGACCCGAGTTAGTTTAAGAAACGACTAATAAGGTAGTGTTGGTAAAGGAAAAGCCCAAAGCGACAGGAGATCATCAAAAGAGCTATGCTGATAATAGGCGCAAATCGTTAGAGTTTGAGGTGGGAGATCGGGTTATGCTAAAAGTGTCGCCTTGGAAAGGTGAATATTCGCTGGCAAAAGGGTCCGTAAGCACCGAGGATGATAGGCCAATGAGATTTCTTGAAAGAATCCAGTCCTGTAGCTTATCGGTTGAGATTTCCTAAGGAATTAAGTGGTGTACATCACACGTTTTACGTGTCGAACTTGAAGAAGTGTTAGGCGAATGCTAGCCTACATGTGCCATTGGATGAGATCAAGGTTGACAAAACTTTTCGTTTTGTAAAAGAACCTGTTGAGAATAGTGACCGTGAAGTTAAGAGGTTAAAATGTAGTAGAATGGTGGTAGTTAAGGTCCATTTGGGCTTGAAGCGAGGTCTTTAGGACTTTAGGTAAACTGAGTATCCACACTTGTTCGTTGAGCATAGATCATTAGGAGTTTTAGTTGAAGTTGGGTACGTAAGGTTTCTTGTAGACCTTAGTATGCCCTTAGATGTGTTTGTGTGATTTTGGTTAAAGTTATTTTTTGAATAAACTCGAAGTCGAGCCGATTCTTTAAAAACGTTGGGCCTTGTAACAACTTAAAACTTGGTTTCAAGACAGTTCTTGTTTGATGAGTTGCGAAACCGGGTTGTAAATAACGTTGTTACATAACTTAATGTTTTTGACGAGTTTCCTCGATGACGGGCGAGGTTCAGGTAGTTGGATGTTTCTTTTCGTTTGAAGCGGTTTTATGCTTGCTATCGAACCCATTTGAGGGCAGGCAAAGTTGTTAGCAGTAAGATATCTTGTGAAAGTTAGTTGGAATTCAAAGGGTAACTTTGAGTTAACATGGGTATGGGAGGACTACTTGAAAGATAAGTATCCTCGATTAATTGTTTGGTAATGATAGAGTTGAACCTTTTGGTTAAATCTCAGGATGAGATTTCCTAAAGGAGGGGATACTGTGACAACCATGACTTGAGCAGGTTAGTCAAACCGTTAGTGTTGACTTATGAATCTGTTGTAATGTATGGTTTATGTGTTTATATGCGTTATGTGGATTGTGTGAGAGTTGGTAATCAATCTATTGAGCGTGATCGTCTCAAATTGGGATTGGATTGGGTGATGGATTTATGTTAAGGTTCCTTCCGTTCCTTATTTGTGTCAAGGAAATGACTTTGTGGTTTTGGCCGTTATATTGCGTTAATTGTGTAAGTATTAATAACGTATAGTATTTATGTGTTAGTACAAATTAGGTATGAAATAAGGCTTTGTGTTAGATCAGAAAGAAAAATGAAATTTCTATTTTTTGGTAAAGTAGTTAAAAAACTGAAAAGTTATTTATTTTAAAAGCCTAGTAAATTGCGTTTACGCCAAAATGTTTACTCAAATAATCTTAGGGTTTTATAAAAATTTAAAGGTAATCAAATAATTAGTAATTAATAAAAAAAAAGGGATAAGAGGTTTCGGCCGGTTTGGTTAGAGGGGGAAAAAGGAAAACAAATCCTACTCTAATTTAAAATTGGTAAAATATATCTATCATAAACCTTTTTGTAAACTTGATAAAGTACCAAATAACCCCTTCACCCCTTGTTTATTGATTTGTTTCCAGCCGAATATTATCAGAAGAAGAAAAAAATATTTTTTCAAGTTTGTGATTTTTTGTTTCAAGATTCGAAAGATTTACGGTATAAATTTATAATCCTTGAGTTAAGTTATCATTAAAAAACATGTAATAATTATCATGATGATAATAAGGTTCATAACCTCTGTAATTAAATGAAATAATAAAATGTTATAATGATTAGGGTTGAATAAAGCTGTGGGTGTAATTGTTTAGGCTTAATTCGAGTTAGAACTTGATTTAGGTTTGAGCAGAATTTAGGGATGTGTTGTTTCATGAATATCTAGAGGTTAGATGTATAAATTGATGTGACTCCGGTGCCTATGATGTAGCTCAGATAGTCTAGTTTCTTGAACATCTGGCCTCGAATGTTTTTAAGGTCGGGAAGTCATTCAAATGTTGGTTACACCAAAAGTGGTCAAAACAGTAAATACGGGTCAGATTTAGGTCAGATTACGAGGGGTAAAACCTCTAATTAAAATTTGAATTAGGATTAGCCAACCTACATGAGTATAGTTCTGTGTATCTATTAAAAATCCCCCAAATGAGAGCTTCTGATTTGGGGTCTAAGTATGGATTTTAGGTCCAAACGTTTTAGTGTTCGTTGAGATCCGAAACTGAGTAGTTACAAGTTTGATTTTATTTGGGGCACCTAAGAGGGGATGATGAAATAGTGGAAAAAAAAAAAAAAAAAAAAAAAAAAAAAAAATCATGAAGATAGTAAAACTCATAATATTGAATGCGTGGATTTTTGGTAAAAGTATTATAGATAGTAAACTCATGCTATTGAACCTATGACTTTTGGTAAAATTTATAAAGCTCAGTAGGTATGGTTTAGAAAATGGTAAAGTGATGTCAAATTTCTGCGTTTTCGGGTAAATTGTAAGACTTTGGAAAAGTGTGTAAACATGTTGGTTAAGGTTGGGCATGGTGTCGTGGTGACCCATGAGGGTAATTAAACACCTTAGACATCCATCATATGATTGTTACATGGGCATAAGCATTTGGCTTGGTCGCGTGTAACACGTGTTTGTTTTGATTGTTTAGTTTCGTGCAAGGATTTGGAATTTGCTTAAGCATCAGGTGAGTTTCATAGCCCCTTTTTCATATGTTTTCTTGGGGTGAAAATGATGCTATGAGTTTAAATGTTTTAGTTACTGTGATAATGTGTTTTAAATGAGGCATGGACTATACGTGACTATTGTATGTTATGTGCTACTTGCTATTGTGATATGGATCGTGGGACACGTTCCGTTCCCTTGTTTGTTGTGCTTGAGCGTGACCGTCTCAAGACATTGATGGATTGTTAGTAGTGAGCGTGATCGTCTCATTGCTGTGGATTGTTGATAGTGAGCGTGATCGTCTCATTGTTGTGGATCGTGGGACACGTTCCGTTCCCTTGTTTGTGATGTTGAGCGTGACCGTCTCAACATGGTTTGGTGTGTTTGCATGTTAGCTTGTATGATAGTTCGTTTAATGTCCTGCTATGCTATGTTTTATTTATCACAGTAATTGGTTTTAAAGGATTGTTATGTGTGTCTTAAACCTATGACTCTCACCAACTTTATGTTGACGTTTAAGCATCATTTTCAGGTGAGCACCATGGGAATAAGATAGAGAGAAGTGGCTAGAAAGAGACCATAGGATGTTATGGAGTTTATTGCTTTATTGTCTTGAATTTTGCATTGTTTGGATTATGGATAATTGTTGCATGTCTTTATGTTGGCAAGAACTTTCGTTTCATCAATAAAAACGCCTTTTGGATTTGGATTAGTTTTATTTGTATTGTTATGACACTTTGTGTCTATACTTTGCTTATTTATTGCATGTAGAATTCTCTTTATAGACGCCATTGTGTTGTGATGATATCGATGATGTTACGCCTCGCGTTTCTGCCTTGGCGGGGTGTGACAAAGCCTGGCTTTCTCGACGGTAGATAATGCGGAGAAATGACCACTGGGAGTTGGTTGTTTTCCTGGAGGAAAGCGTACTCAAGGTGTTCGGGTAATTCCTTCAGCTCTAGTTTGGGTGGTTCGATGCTTGAGGGTTTCAACCGATTCTCTGAGGCCTTCCACTCAAGTGGCTCGACCGGCTCTGTCCTAGGGTAGAAGGAAACTACTTGCACTTCATTGGAATCTTCCTCTTCTTCTACTTCAGCCCATTTTTCGTCATGATTGACCGTGTTAACCCATTGTTCTTGGACAAGCTTAACGGTGTGATCGGCGCTGTACAGATAATCGTCTCGGGAGTGTTTGGATTTCATAGATGTCCCAATGTTAAAGTTGATGGTTTCACTTCCGACTCTCAGACTTAACATTCCCTCATGAACGTCAATTACAACCCTTGCCGTGGCGAGGAAGGGTCGTCCCAAAATGATCGAGACTAGCTCGTCTTCATCCATTTCTAAAACTACAAATTCAACTGGAAAACTTACCTTTACCAATAGATTCTCGCAGTTCCGATGGGGTATTTGATAGATCGATCAACCAGTTGAATACTCATTCCGGATGGTTTTAGTTTAGAAATCCTTAATCGCCGGAAGAGAGAGTGTGGCATGAGATTGATACTTGTCCCTAGATCAGCCAAGGCGTTCTTTACTGTCAGGGCTCCGATAAGACATAGCAGTGTGAAGCTTCCTGGGTCTCCTTATTTTTGGGGCAGACTTATTTGGATGATAGCAAGACATTCCTCACTAAGCTTTACCGAGGAGGCTGCTTTTTCAAGTTTTTCCTTATGTGAAAGGATATCATTTAAGATAATGGCTCCCTTTGGCATGTGGATCATAGCTTCTAGGAATGGCAGATTGATCTGAATCTGTTTAAAGATTAAGAGAAGCCGCTCATCTTTGTCATCCTTTTTTTTCTTCTTCAATCTGGATGGAAAGGGCAGATTTGATGACTTTAAGGGTTGGTAAAAAATGGATGGCCGGGGGGCAGGCTCTTCATTATGTATAATGTTTGGTTCTGCGCCGTCAGGTCCTTCCTTTTCGGTTGCCCCTTCAATGTGGTTGGCATGTGTCAGTTTTGAAGGGGTTGGGAAAGGGGGGTCTCGAGTGCTAACTTCTAATCTAGTTGTTATGGAAAAAGTTGGTGCTTCAGGTTTAAGAGTTTCGCTTTTCCCGATTGCGGAGAGGATTTTTGAGAATTTTTCATGCATTTCCTTATGGTGCTGGTCAAGCATCTCTCCTATCCCCTTCATGTGGGATTTATTTTCGAGCATAAAGTTGGCGAGCTCGTCTTCAAACTTACTTCTAACAACCCATTCAGGACCATCCTCTCCTATTTCTTTATGTTTGTTGTTCCCCTATGGTAGGGTGTCGTCGTTCTGATAGAACCTTGAAAGGGAAGGATCATTATAGATGTCTCCCCCAGACAAGTATACCTACTCGGCTGGGTTGCTTTGCCTGCATTCATCGGCCTCGTGGGATCCTTTACAGTAGTCACAAATTAGGTAGGGGTTTTTTAACCTAACCTCTCGAGTAGGTGTTTCGAGGTAGGAGATTTGGTTGCAGCCCTTTTTAGACGCCCCATAAATGTAGGTTGCATTGCCTTTGAAATGGAAGAAACGTTCATGGACGGTAATAGGTCGTCCCACATATCATCTTGGTATTGGACGTATTCTTCAATTCGATTCCACCCCTCTTCTTTGGTAAGAGAGTTGAAGCGGAATTGAGCGAATTGATCGAGTTTCATACGGTTGTCAAGAGATATGTTATCGTGAAATATTTGTACCAGAAGCCATTTTTGTATCCCATGATGAGGGACTTGTTTGATTAGGTTCTGGAAATGGATCCAGGCGCTTTTGATTGATTTGTCGTCCCCTTGTTTGAATCGGAGGATTAAGTCTCTAAGGGATGAGGTACGTTCTGCTAGAAAGAAGTAATCAAGGAATTGTGATACGAGCTGATCCCATGTCGTGATTTGAGTGGGGGGAATTTTGTCAAACCATTATGCCGCTTTTCCCTTGAGGGAGAAATGAAAGAAGCGTAGCCTAGATGTATCCCTTGTGGCTCCGTCGTCTTGTATGTTATCGAAGATAATTAAGTAGTGCTTCCCATTAGAGATTGTACATTTGCCTATGATCTTTCCTTTTAGGTTACTTCCAAAAACAACATTACCTTCGTCGTATGCTTTGTAGGTAGAGAATAAACTCTTGTTACCGGTCATATGTTTGGAGCAACCACTATCTTTGATCCACTCATCCGGTTCCAAGCATGTTCTGAAGCATACCTCATTTGTAGACTCGCCATGAGAAAGTTTTCATTATGTTGGTTTTTGTCTTCGGCTTCTTTTTCGTATACTCCATGCAGAACCTCCTAATGAAGGCCTTTCGATCTTTGTTGCAATGTTGGTTTTGCTCTCGACAAGTGAGGATGATTTGGATCACCGCATCTAAAACATTTCCGGTCACTCTTTCCTTTCTTCTCATCTCTTTGTCGGAATGACTTTTTTTCTTCTCTTGGTTGCCTAACAAATTTACCCTTTCTTCTAAAGAACTTTTTAAAGTTCCTTACGGCTATAGCATATTCTTTGTCATCGCTTCCGGATGTCGAAGTTTCATCATCACTAGACTCTTTCTTAGCTTTCAAGGCAATGGACTTAACTCTTTCCTTTTTTCCTCTATAAATTTCGGAATCCTTTTCCATGACTACTTCATGTACTTTTAGATTGCCGATAAGCTCGTCTAGAGCTAGTGATAACAAATCTTTCAATTCTTCAATTGTCGTGACCTTTGCTCTCCATTGAGGATGTAGAGCCCTAAGAAACTTCCTAACATAGTTCTTGCTAGAGAAACCTTCATTAAGAGCTTTAAGACTAGTAATAATAGTGTTAAATCTAGCAAAACCGCTATCAATAGATTATTCTCCAAGGATAGTAAATTGTTCGTATTGTTGAACAAGAAGATTAATTTTATTATCCTTTACTTGGCTATTACCTTGATGTGTGATTAACAACGATTGCCAAATATCTTTAGCCGTTTTAGACATAAAAATTATTTCGTTTCCTTTTTAGGTAAAGCATTATAAAGATCCATTTTAGCTTTATTATTTTTTTCAAGTTTCTTTTTAAGATCATCATCTTGTTGTTTAAAAGGAACCATTTCTAAAATTTGGGTTTCTTTGTTTCTAGCAACTGGTGGAAAATCACCATTCAAGATAATATGCCAAAGATCTAAATCTTTTGCTTTCACATAACTTTCAAATCTATTTTTCCAATAAATAAAATGATCACTTTCAAAAAGAGATGGTATTTGCATATATTGCCCTTCTAGATATTTATCTGAATCCATAGATCGATTCAAGCTTTAATGTAGAATATACATTAAAGGTCTTGGGTGACCTTGGCTTCTGATACCAATTGTGGAAACTAGAAGGGGGTGAATAGTTTTTACCGTTTTAAAATTAAAACTTAGATTGTAGACTTATGTGAACTCAAGAGATATACACAAGTGTATATGATAGCGATGCAATAAGTAAATAAACAATCTATGAAATATGAACAAGTAAAGATAAGAAAGATCAAACCGATGACACAATGATTTATAGTGGTTCGGCTACGAAGCTCCTCTTCGCCCTACTCCACTCCCCAAGTACCCAACTTGAGAGTTATCTTCACTATGTCAACAAGCTCCCTTTAGGCGGAGAAAACCGTACACGTCGCTTACACTTTTTCCGGTACTAAGCTAAATACCGAGTTCTACTTCGAGATAGAACCAATCTAACACACTATGTATTTTGTGGCCTAAATACTAACCTATCATACACATATGATACACACAACACACAACACAAGATATACAAGATGAATGATTATCACAAACGTGATGACACAACTAAACTATTAACACTTGAAGCTTGACGTCTTCTTGAGTGTTCTTCACTAAAGAGTGGAATGAGTTGATCACTTGTAATGGATTATGTAACAAGTATAATGATCAAAGAATATAAAAGATAAAAGATGTATGTGAAAAATATTTTACAAGAGTTGTCTAAAATGAAGACTTAAGGTTGCTATTTATAGGCAAACCTTTGAAATTCAAATGCTGTCCCAAATAGCTGGCGGATGCGGCCCACAGATCCACCAACAGCTGGATCCATGCCTTGTTATGGTGGATCCGTCCGAGGAGCTGGGACAACATTTTTCATTTTATGATTAACCCCAAATCTATACAAAATATTGTTTTGTACTTATTAAAACTAGTTTAATAGATTCTTCTAGAACAAAATAGTTCTTATCACCAATAAGGAAAGATTTTCTAGAATTTGGGAAGATTTGGAAAGATTTAGAAAGATTGTTTCCACTTATGGTTAATATTATTTTGTCTTACATAATTAGTGTTACTAGCTTATAATTAATCATGTGTTAAATTAAATCATTTGATTAGAAAAGGTTTATGCAAATGATAATATTTTTTTTATCATTAACTATGTTTAATAATGTCATATTCATACCTTAAGTGATTTGTCGGCGTCAAGTAAACTTTTGACTAAATAACTTGTTTACGTAAACTTTTACGTAGTATGACATTATATTTGTTATTATCAAAACATGAAGATCATTAAATATAAATATCGTTTTTGTGACAACCGTCAATTTTCAGAAGTTTAAATAACTATTTTACCCTTTGACTATTCGGTTTTAACTTGACTTCTGACCGTTTGATGTTTTATCGTCATATAAAAACAATTACCGCGTAACTAATAATTTTTCGGGACTTATTTTAATACTAAATCATAATTATTACTACATAATTTTCATTTATAAATTTTTTTATCTCTTTCAAATTTATTTGGCTAAACAAGAACAACGCGTATCGACACGATACCAATTATTCTAAATTTAATTATCAAAATTTATTTAATAAAAATATTTAATGAATTAATTATTATTTTACTTAAAAACGATTATTACTAACGTGAATATTCGAGTTAACGATTTATTTTACGAATACAGTTTATCCTTGATACAGTGTCTAAAATAAATAAAATGAACCTTTTAAAATGAACGTTACAAAATATTTATGAAATATGGCCAAGTAAATACTTATTTTCGATAGAAATATTATTTGGAAAACAATGGCGCAAGTTTCATGTTTTAAATCATCGGTTTACTAGCCCAAACGAGTCCCGAACGATTTTCCTACAAAACTATACTAAATAATTACACCATTGACCCTCATCTATTATACACTTGACACATTTTTATTAAACTTTCTAGTATAAAAGCAAAAATCAATTAGTGTTTAATCATTTATAACTTAACCTAAACACACACACACTCTCTCTAATAAAAATTCCGGCGCCTCCATAGTATTTTCCGGCCACCAGAAAACTTTTCCGGCGAGGTCGCCATGCCCTCATCTCCGAACCACCACTGATCTATTGACATGCAACATAGATCTACATATCATCATCACCCCCATCATCTTGTCACCCTTTTTTTGGCCAACTTCTGGGCACCCACCAACAGCCGACGCCACACCACCACACCATCTCCACGACAGCCACCTCCAGGCCAGATCCACCATCATCACTATACCACCAGCCGCCTTCACCACACCAGCAACATCATCACAACCACCAAATCAACACCATCACAGCCACCACCAACACCACGACATCACCAACACCACCACAACCATTTCCGCCACTGCTACCGCACCCTCACACCACCTTCATCATCACCATCGCAGCTACCAACCGTCGCCGTCTAAGCAACACCATTTCACCACTAGCACCTTCTCCACACTACGCACCACCATCTTCTGCCATCTCCACACTGTCGGCCACCATCTCCACGCCACCATAGTCATCGTCACAGCCGCCGACACCTTACCACCAACTGCCGACGCCATCATCAACACCATCACTACCACCTTCATCTCCGAATTGGATGGTTTCATTTGTGTAAAAACTAATAATAAGTTTATGTGGTTTTATTTGTTTAAATACATCAAGATCTAGTATATATTAAATTAGTTAATGCTAGTTTAAATTGGTTAATAAATGTAGTATATATAAATTTTGTTTTTGGTGATTTATAAATTTTAGGGTGTGTTTGGATTTGTGTTTAAGGCTGCCATTAGGGGCGTTTGGATTTGCGTTTATCAGCCTAACATGGGCGTTTAGATCTGCGTATAACAACAGAAAGGTGTGTTTGGATTTGGGTTTAATAGCCCATAAAGGCGTGTTTGGGACAACAGCTCTTTAGGGGTGTTTGGCAATGGATTTAACAGCCCATATAGGGCGTTTGGTTTTGCGTCTAAATAACACATAGGTTGTGTTTGGTTTTACTCATTCTTATTAATATTTAGTTACTTTCGTTAAGATATATATATTAAATCATACGGATATTTTTCAACTTGGACTGATTGAAAATGGGAAAGCGTTGAATTTTGTAAAAATGGAAAACGTTGTATAAACGGCAAGGTCTGCTGAAATTTCAAAAAATTTATATACTTGCCATTTTTCACTTAAAACTTCTATCATAATATAAACCCGATAAATGGACAAAGATATATAGTTTTAAGACTATTAAATTATAAATATACAATAACCCGGTGAATAATCAAAAACTATACTTTTACAAATGAGATAACTATTTTAACTTAAACCGTCAAGAAAACGAAATACTAAATTATATAATCTTATTTTACAAGTCCCGACTAAAGGACAATAATAACTTTTGTTAAAACTTTTAAAAATGTCATTCGAGACTTTAAAACGTGTATTTACTTTTAAGTAATCACTTTTATTTATTTTATTTGGTGACTTCCGAACGCGTGTCGAATTATGTTGTTTTAATTATATTTTTCTCACGTCACTTATACAATATTTTGCTTATATAAAATACACGCCGTGTAAAATTTCTTAATTTCAGTTCATTTTACGACATCTATTATTCGTCACTATTTATTTTGGTCTGATACGCGTTTACTTTTAAATTAACTTTTAAGCTAAATCGCGTAGACTAGAAATAATCATTTAATGTAAACGGTCATCAAATAAATTAAGGTTTACATCAACCAAGTACTATATAATTATTAAGAAGATAATTATTAACTTTGCGTATTTTATTTTTATTGGTCGCGTAAAAGGGTTACGTTTCGCAATAAAATACTTTTGGACACACCCCATAAATACCTAGACTTACCTAGACTCAAACCAATACCTACTTTTAATCCTCAAACACAAAATTGTATAATTGTTGTGTTAATAAACCACCAAGGCCGAATATAGGTAAGATAAACCCACATAAAATTCGTCCTTTATGTGTTAGCTAACTAGAAAATCTCATATTGATCCCTAAGTACATGTACATCTCCTAGTAATTAAAACTAGTACTTAGTGTCCCCTAACTAACATTTACACAATGGTTAAAAACCATTTAGTCTCTCTTTTTCCCTCCCATACCCGGCTAATGCATGTATATACACACAAATCATAAGATTTCAAGTATCCAAGCATATCTTGTATAAATATTGAGCAATTAAGAGTAGTACTTAAGTGGTTTTGCATAAAAAAATGAGTGATTAACTAGAAACCTCTAAACCGCCCCTCCTAGCTCGTTTGTAGTTGGTTTAAGACCAAGAGAAGCTAACTAGCTCATTCGCCTATAAATACACACTTACAACTACACTTAATACATTTCTAAACTCTCAAACTCTCTCACAAAGATAAACCTCTTCATTTCTCCCTATCTCATTCGGCTTAGATCAAAACCGAACCATACACGACCCACATTTCAATTTCAAGGACACAAGGTGCATTTAAGATCGAGTATAAGGGTGTGAAGACGGAAACACGAACTAAGGATTTGGGTATACAAGCCTTGGAGCTTAGGGTTATACGCGTGTGAATATAAACGTATTGGGTTATCTACACGACACTCCTTAAGACTCTAGGACCCTTTGTAAGTCATGACTAAACTCCTTATGTCATTTTTCCATTCGTTACTTTCATAATTTAGTTAATAAGTCACGTGAAACTTGGTTGAGCAAAGTACGTGGACAAGAACATGCTTGGCTCGACCCATGCATGGTTCACGCACCTATATTAAACGTATAAGACCTTGTGTGGTGATAACAATGAATAAAGCATGATTAAGTATCGGTCTAAGGCTAAACAATCATTTGAAAATACGCGAATAAGGACCATGGTGATCATGGGTTCGTTTTACTTAACCACGCAAATCCTATACGTAAACATTTGATGAAAATGAGACCACTTGGCTTGGGAACGTGTATGATAGCTATTTAAACGAATGCATGTGTTAAATAATGATTAATAAACGTTAACGAGGGCTTAACGAAATGGATAGAGCCCTAGAACCAAATTATTAAGCCAAGGGAGTATATTCGGGTCACTTAGGGCCCAACAGCCACTATGGAAGCCCAACAGGTGGTTTCCTAAGAGACACAACTTATTTAATAAGCTCTACGAGCTTATTAGCGACTAAGGATGCTTATTGAAATTAACACGAACCTAGACACAACCTAGAAACCAAGCCGAACCCTTATCGAGCTTACTAGCCCACGACCGAGCCCAACAAGAGTGAACAGGCTACAATAAGCTCAAACAGCTTATTGGTAAGCTTATACAGCTTTGATGAGCTTAATGGACCTAAATATAGCTAATGGACCAAGTCTAACCATTAGAAACCTTATTCGAGTTCCTATTGGGCCCAAGAAGCCTAATAGCGACCTTATTAACTTATTGGATAAGCTAACCAAGCAAATAGACCCCATTGTGCTTAATAAGTCTAAGAAATAAGTTAAAACACTAATGAAACCTTTTAAATATATTTTGGGTTTGAGTTATTGGGCTCACAAGCCCAATAAGCTCCAATAAGCTCTACCAAACTTATTTTCAACTTAACGATCTTAAATAATCTTAATGAAGGCATTTGTGCTTTTAAAATCCTAATTGCACCTTCAAATGG
>BQNB010013544.1:62500-76935 GCA_026074375.1 Tanacetum coccineum
TATATGCTTGTTGAGAAAAAGTATCCTTTGAGAAAGAAAGTATTGTTGCAAATGCTAGAATTGAAGTTGGAATCTAAAGAAGACAGTACTATGGCATTAGAGTTGATTAGATTTGTCAAGAAGTTAATATTGAAGACGTTGAACCTGGAAAACTCTGTTGGAGGTAAGGAGGATCTTTGAGTGTTGGTTTAAAAATCACACAACAAATGGTCATCAGTTCACCATGTTTAAACAGACATATGAATCTGGCTAGATCCATAAGCTACGGCTTACTTATGGTAAAAGACTTACTCAAATCCGTTTATGGTTGACAATTTACCAAAAATTGTATGGTTCTCAACTCACCTTGCTTCACAGTAAAGAGTTGGCTAGTCCAGGATCAAACAGTTCTTGGTAAAGACAAATCAAATCTGTTGATAGCTGATAGTTTGCTAAAAACTATATGGTTATCAATGCACCATGTTATGGCAATGAAGCATTGACTAGTCCAAAAGCAAATGGTTTTTGGTAAAGACAAATCAAATCCGTTGATAGTTGATAGTTTACTCAAAACTATAAGGTTCTCAATTCACCTTGTTGTTTACAATGAAGAATTGGCTATCCCAGAGCAAACGGCTACTGGTAAAGGAACATCAAATCCGTTAATGGCTGGTAGTTTGCCAAAAAACTATTAAAGCCACTTAGTTTGATTGTTCAGAAAGATGTAGCTTGTTGCCAGGACAAGACATATTACATGCGAAGACAAGTGATTGTACGCTGCTAAAGTGATTATGATAATGGTACAAGAGTTCATTATTATCAAAGAGAAGATCCAAGATATGATACTTTAAAGGATGCAAAGGTACTTAAGTTTTGTTCCTCCCAGATTGAGTCAAAGATTTGGACAGGTCTTTGAGTGTTTGAATTACATCCTTCATGAAATTCCGATATCTACATCTAATATTACATGAAGTCCTAAACATGTTCATCACAAATGTTTTAGGGGAGGATTGTTGGGAATTATGCTTTCCTGACTTAGTACCGCTAGTTGTAATAGAAAGTACCGACAGTTATAGTTAGTACCGTTAGTATTAGTTTGTACCGCCAGTACAAAATAGTTAGTACCGTTTAAGAGATATGCATGAGCTATTATAGGAAAAGATATGCATTATCTTCTACGCGTTTTGTAAGTCTGTTAGGGTTTATCCTTGGTGTATAAAAGGAACCCTACGGCATTAGAGAATATGCATCTCTCACCAAAAAGCAATCTCATAGTTAGTAATCTGTAATCATTTTAGCAGATCAATACAAAAGTTTAGTTATTAATATTCATTGTTCTTCTTAGCATTATAAGTTAGTTTCCGCATAACTTATAGTGTTCATAGTCATTGTTTCTCCTGTAGTTTGTGTGGAACTATCCATATTGGCTACAACCCTTAACAGGCTAGAAAGATCTATATTGAATTGGGATCTACACTCTTGCCCTATTCGGCTTAACCAAACAACCCACACACTCTTGGTGTGCTTGAGTTACATGTGACCACAAACCCTTAAAACCCTAAACCTTTACTCTATAAATGCCATGTTATAAAATTTTAGGTCACAACACACACACTTGCCTCACCTCAAACTTTGTTTATCCTTCTATTTTTCTTCCTCCTTGGTCACGACACACACCAACATACACACAATCCATACTTTTGATTTCTACCAAGTTTTCACAAATCATAACATCTCATATTTATCAAGATCCAAGGTGTTTCCAAGAAGGGTTTCATTTGATTTCAAGGTTATGTCAAGGGTTTCCAAGTTAGGGTTTAGTTTTTATATTGGGTTTTTATAAGATCTATTCTTATCTTTTAAGTCTTCTTGTGTTTTCTATCTTGTTCATCTTTTGTAAGTAAACCCTAACCTTGTTCTTTTGATTTCTTCATGTTCTTGTATTTCTATTCAAGATCTATACATCCATATGTTTGTGTTATGATCTTCAAAGATTATAAAGTAAATTATTTTTATAAATATTAAAGATGTTGGTATTTTTATGCACTCATATTGTAGTCTTGGCGAGATCGAATGTTCTTGAGTGTTGCAACAAAGATGGAACGGGATTAGGAATATATTAAGTGTGGTTTTTTTGTTTGGTTTAGTAGTGAATGGGTTTAGGTTAGATTAGGCAATATTGTGAAGTTTGGAGGTGTTTTTGGAAGCATTTGCGAAAAGATTGCTTGCTGATCTGAATTTGTTTTAAGGATTTTGGACACTTAAAAATGTTTACATTAGCCGAGAAGGTAGTTTTTGGATAGCTTATTTTGAATAGGTAGACTTTCATATCTCGAACACTAAAAACGGACTTAAAACGACCGAGTTATGGTGAAATGAAACTTGAAACATTTTTCGAAAAAATAACTAAATATGGTGCTGATTGAAATAGGAAAACGGGTGTTCGGACACTTTCGAGATGTTTTGAGTTTTTAAAATGTTGGCAAAACACTTAGTAACACTAGTATATTAAGTAGGAATTTTTAAAAATGTCACGAACGTAATGTCGGATCTCTAAAACGGAAAACTGCGAAATAATAGAAAACTTTTTGGGTATTATTAGCAAGACGGGCTTAGATAGTGGGCGTTAGGGAGGTTTTTCACTAGTGCGTTTAAGGTAAATGGAATCATCGTATATTAGGGGACGGTATTAAGGTCCCGAAACTTAGAAATTTCCTAAAATAGAAACTTTCTGAAATAGTAACTTTCTGAAATTAGAAACTTTTTTTAAAACATATCGTAACGTAACTATAAACCCTGTGCTTTCGTAATGACACGTTTTTACTAACTAAACTAAAAAAAAAAATGCCACAAGCATGATGGTTGTCTATTTACTTTTAGCGTCTTATTCGACGTTTACGTATTTTTTCTCGGTTCTGAAGCGTGTCTTTTAATTAGCGTCGCGGGTTAGTAATAGTTTAGAACGGTTAGATGTCGTTCGTTATTGTTATTATCTCTGTTGAATTATTTGTTCACAATTTGCTTAAGGTGAATTCATAGCCTTACCTTTACTCGTTTTGATTAAATGTTTTATAACTTGGGGTGAGAAACATTGCTTGTTTTTAAAATTGGACACAAGTACTATACGTGAGATTTCCCTATTTATGTGTTGCCTAAGTAGCGTTTAGACCACTATTGCCTGAATTATCATGAACCGTTAATTACCTTTAACCAACTGGCTGGTTAAGTAAGCGTGAATGAATAAATAGATCTATTGGGTCTAATTATCCCTATCCGGGTAAGAAGCACTTACTAGTCTGAGTTTGCCATATGGACTAACAGATATAGTCATGTCAAAAGGGTTTGGTGGTCTTTAGTCGGACACCTGTAAGGGCAAGCAGTTATTTGGCATGTTATATGTACTATCCACTATTAGCTTCGGTGTCATGTGCTCCTAGCGCAACATAAATACCTTTTTTATGTGAAGTTGTATTGTTATAACTGTCGCATCACGTTTTGATAACACTTTGTGGTCCACAATAATTATGTGTGAAACTAAACCCTTTGAATTCTCAACTTATGTGACGTTTTAAGCATGTTTTTTCATGGTGCTTAGCTTTGGACTTAATCTATTGTGCTAAGTGGAGTCTACGTTATGCATTATGATATTATCTTTCAAGACTTTATTATCATTCATACTCGTTGTCTCTTGAAAACTTAATTATGCTTCCACAACGTTTTAAATTCATTTCAAATCTTGTAAGACTTATCCATTTTTAATGAATACAACGAGTTATGATTTTCAAAACGTCTATAAGTGGTTGTTTTTTGTACTTTGTGTGATGAATATGGCACGTATTCCGTCCAGGCCCCGTTTAGGGGTGTGACAGTCATACTATTGATAGATGTTTTAAAAATCATTGGATACCCTGTTGATTTTGGAAAGGAAAAATCTGGTCAAAATCTTAAGAAACAAAATGTTTCTAATAATAATTCTGTTGGGAAAAGTTCATCTTCTGGGTTTACAGATGAACAAATGGCCACTCTCACCTCTCTCATCAAAGACAATAAGCTGGAAAAAATGTGCAGGCCAATATGACAGGTACTTATTTTAATAACAGTTTTATTTTTCATAAAAACTTTAACAATTTTTTTTGTTCTAACACAAAATTTAAACCAAAACTTGTTAGTAATGGTAAAATTGTTGATTAAGGGGCAAATCAACATATGACTTACACTGATAAGGAATTAGATAATGTTCTTGATATTTCTCATCTTAGAATTAAAGTGGGTCATCCTAATGGGACAAAGGCTTATATTTCTAAGATTTAAAATCTCAGGTTATATAATGGCTTAACACTGTATGATGTGATGGTTATACCTGAGTATTGTGTTACTTTGATTTCTATTCATAAATTGGCTAAAGAGAATAAAGTTATTGTTGCCTTTGATGAGAATAGATGCTATTTCTTGAATCAGGATTTAAGTCTGAAAAATGTTCTAGGGATTGGTGATCAATGTGAAGGATTATACTACTATAATAACAAAGGTATTAAAAGTAATAATAGTAATCTTAGATTCCAATGTTTGCTATCTCAACATGATTGGCACTGCAGACTTGGTCATCCTGCAGAGCCTGTTTTAAATGTTTTAAATGAATGTTTATAGATTGATAAAAAGATAATATTTGTTATTGTAAAGTTTGTCAAAGGGCTAAACAAACTAAAGAACCTTTTCCATTAAGTGATTATACTTCTAAGAGTTTGGGTGATCTTGTTCATTTAGACTTGTGAGGGCCTTACAAGGTTACTAGTTATGAGGAGTTTAGGTATTTTTTGACTGTTGTGGATGACTACACTATAGCTGTTTAGGTATATTTGATTAAATCTAAACATGAGGTTCCTCACTTTATAACTGTTTTCTATAATTTGGTTAAAAATCAATTTAAAAGGAAAATTAAAGTTTTTAGAAGTGATAATGGTACTGAATTTGTTAATCAAACTGTAATCAAATTGTATTTTGATAAAGCAATAATTCATCAAACTTCTTGTGTGTATACTCCACAACAAAATGGGATTGCTAAGAGAAAACATAGGCATCTTTTAAATGTTACTAGATCCCTTATGTTCTAGGGGGAATACCTTTAAAGTTGTAGACTGAGTGTATTCTAACTGCTACTTATCTTATTAACAGACTCCCTTCTTCTGTGCTAAATGGAAAGTCTCCCTATGAAATAATATATTAAAAATGTCATACTCTCTCCCATTTAAGAGTGTTTGGTTGCTTGTGTTTTGCTACCATTGTCAACAACAATGACAAGTTTAGTAGCAGATATGAGAAATGTGTTATGATAGGATAATATAATTTTAAAAAAGGTTATAGGTTATATAGTCTTGATAAGCATCAGTTCATTTTTTCAAGAGATGTTAAGTTTTTTGAAAATATACTTCCTTTTAAGGATTATGAGGTTGAAAAAAATGATCCTGCAAATGTTTTTCAAGATGTTAATCATATAAACTTTTTTGATATTGAATATCCTGAGATTCCCAATGATGATGAGAGAGTAGCTAATGATCTGAATAAAGGTAAGAGTGATAGTAGCAGCTCTTTTGTGTCTGGTAACAATATCAATACTGCTGATTTTCCAGTTGATTATGGAAATGATGATGATTGCAGTGATGATTTAGTTGCCACACAGAATGAGGAGGTTGCCACACTTGAAGAAAATGTTTTTTCTGAGGGTAATTTGGATCAAAATCCAAGCTCTTCTCATGTTGTCTAAAATGTTAGAAGGTCTTTTAGACAAAGTGTTTTTCCAAAGAATTATAATGATTTTGTTGTTGAATCAAAAGTTAAATATGGTCTTGAGAAATATGTTGGTTATTCAAAAATTAATTCTGAAATTTTTTGTTTTGTAACTCAACTTAATAAAACCAGAGATCCTAAAACTTATTTTAAAGCTTCTAAATATTCTTACTGGATTGATGCTATGAATCAAGAAATGGATGCTTTACTTAGAAATGGTACTTGGGAAATGGTTTAATTACCTGAGGGTAGAAAAGCCATTGGAAGTAAATGGATCTATAAGATAAAGTTCAGGTCTAGTGGTGAGATAGATGGATATAAAGCTAGATTGGTTGCTCAAGGTTTTGGTCAATGGTATGTGCTTAATTACACATACCTTTTACCTTTAAAAACGAGCTAAAATAACCAAAAACGGACTTAAAATGCCAAATATATGCTTGTTTTGCTAATTGTGTTGTGCAGGAACGGATAACTAAGAAAAGGACGAAAAACAAAGCCAAAACGACAAAACCGGACTCGGAATGGAAAAGACTGTGAAAGACAAAGCCAAATCGAAGCCGAAAAGTCAATCAAGTCAAAAAGTCAACAGAAAAGTCAACTGGTCAAAGTCAAAGTCAACCCAAGTCAACCCCGAGGCCAAAAGTCAAAGAAATATAAGTTTAGGGACTGAAATTGTAAATCCCTAAACTTATACTTAAAGAAGAAAAGAGGAGAAAAGAAGAGAAGGGCCAAAATGCCATTTAAGCAAAGTTACACCACAAGGGCCAAAACTGTCAAGCCCTATAACTTGTATACCCCAAGGACGAATCTTGCAAAGAGTTATATAACTCTTGGGGACTTGTTTTGCCAAGTCCCCAAAAGTTATATAACCACAAGGACCATGGTTGCAATAAAGCAAATAACCATGAGGGACCAACTCTGCCAATCTCTCAAACCTTCACCCTGTCACTTACCTTTTTCATATAACCAGTTTTCCCGCCAAAACCAAGTACACAACTCACGGGTTAACTTCACTCTTTTTACCCTGTAAACCTTCACCACCACCTTGGGTAATCACTTTCCCCCCCTCCACTACCTTTCCCAGCTACAAATGTGCCATGTTGGCAATCCCACATCTCCCAAAACTTGTTTCGACCACCAAGATTGATTTTTGAAGATTGAAGGGCCAAGATTAGAGGCTGTGAACCCCTCACACAACAAACACATCCCTGTTTGTGTGTCTACAAACAAGCACAACAGCAAGAGAGAAGAAAAGAAGACCTAGTCGAATTTCTCCTATAAATAGCTTTGTAAAGCCATTGTGCAAAGTAGTTAGTTTTTTATGTCGTTTTAGTTTAGTCTTAAAAGTAGTTTAAAGTGTTTTTAAGTTAACTTCTCTTATGCATTTGTAATTCTCAGTTTTAATGAAAAATTAAGCTATTTTTTTACCTGTTAAACTTCATTGTGATAGTAATTCTGCAATTAAAATTGCAGCTAACCCTGTTTTTCATGAAAGAACTAAACATCTTGAGATTGATTTACATTTTGTAAGAGAAAAGATTTTGAAAGAGGTTGTTAAAACTGTTAAAGTAGATTCAGCAAATCAAATTGCTAACATCTTAACTAAGGGGTTGGATACATTTCAGCATAAAGATCTTGTGAAAAATATTGGTCTTTTTTATATTTACCAAGTAGAGATTAAGGGGGGGGATGTTAAAATATATAATCTCTATTGGTAAATAATAGTTAAGGGACTAACTGTGACATTACTTGATTCTCAGTTTAAAGAAACTTTGGGATCAAGATTGTACTTCTTTAAAGATGGAGGGCTTATTGTGTCAAGTGGGATTTCATTAAAGTCAGTGGACAAGGCTATAAAAGATGGTCTTCCAGCTTATTGTTGATAATTCTTGATCCTTCTCTCTTTTTCTCTAAATTCATTCATCTCTCTCTAAAAAGTTGTAAACCCTAATTTTGTTAGATCATCTTGATCTTGTGATTGTTCTATTGTAATGGAACTATTATTAATCTAGATAATAGATCCACGCATGAATAGCAGTGGGGGATAGTTTGGTTGTTTGTTTATTGATTGAGATTAGTTTCTAGGTTGTAATTGATACTCAAATTGAGATTTGACTAGTTTTTTTATAATAAGATTTATAATTTCTTTATGGTATCAGAGCCAGGTTGCTCTGAAATCGATTTATAAAATTTAAGGTTTCAAAAATTTTGGAGGTTTTTCAAAACTAATCAATCAGTTTTCTATTAAAATTATTTTTTGGTTAGATCCATGGTTTAATTGCACAGATCTGTTAATTTATTGTATAACCCTAATTTTGAAAAATTAGAGTTTTGGTTTGATCTTTGAAGAACTGCTCTCTCTGCTAGGTTCTTGTGATTAAAATAGTTTAATCACTGGTTTTGGAAGTTTCGGGTTTGATTTGCTCTAATTTGAGGAATTAAGGTTTTGTGGATTTCGGTGATTGAGTGTGGATTGTTGTTGATTAATCTGCTAGCCTTGTGGATTGTTGTTGATTAATCTGCTAGCCTTCTTGACTAAGTGAATCAAGAAGATAGTCGGTTTGGTATTGATTTCTGCTGCATATCATTTAAAGCTCTGTAACACCTCTTTATCTCTCTCTTATTAGTGTCAATTGAGTCTGTCTGCCCTTGATCCGCCACCTTGAGTGGTGTGAAAGCCTAGGAACTTCTTTCTTTCTCTTTTTGTTTATTTGTTTATTTGTGTTTATTGATTGCTTCTTGTTTTTATCATGTATGTTCATAATTATGAGAATAGTGATGATGCTGATGTTGCTGATAGTGTTACCTTGATTAGTAAATTAGATATTAGTGACCCATTACACTTGCATCCTAATGATACTACTGCTCTAGCTGTTGTTTCAATAAAACTAAAAGGGACTGAAAATTATCAAGTGTGGTCATGTGCTATGCTTTTAGCTTTAGAAAGAAAGAATAAAATTGATTTTATTGATGGTTCTTGTAAAAGATCTAATATAGACGAGGTTCTTGGTAAACAATGGGATAGGGTGAATGCAATTGGTTTGGGTTAGATTTTGAATTCAATATCTAAAGAACTTTTCTTGGGTCAAATTTTTTCAAAAAGGGCTAAAAAAGTTTGGGAGGAATTAAAAAAACATATGACAAAGTTGATAGGTTAATAATGTTTAGTCTACATAATCAGATTAATACTCTTAAGCAAAATGGCTCTTCTATTGCTGATTATTATCATAAGTTGAATGCATTATGGAAGCAGTATGATGCTATGATTGAGTTGCCTAAATGTGTTTGCAATGCTTCTAATGGTTTTAAGAAACATAATCAGTTGTTGAAATTAATGCAATTGCTTATGGGTTTAGATGATTCCTATATGCAAATTAGATGCTCTATTTTGTCTAGAAAGGTTTTGCCTGATGTGAGAAGTGTTATGCTACCATTTCTAGTGAGGAGTCTCACAGAGTTGCTATTGGTAGTGTAGTTGGTTCCTCTCAAAGGAATCAAGCTTCTTCCTTTGTATCTAATGTGCCTAATAGCCAAAATTTTATGAGAAATAATTAGAATTTTGAGTACTAGACCTTTAAGACCAAATAATTTGGATAATAATAGACAAGGTGGGAGTTCTTGTATGAATAATAATAGACAAGGCGGGGGTTCTGATTTGGTGTGTGAGAACTGTGGTTTTAATGGTCATACTATTGATAGATGTTTTAAAATCATTGGATACCCTGTTGATTTTGGAAAGAAAAAATCTGGTCAAAATGTTTCTAATAATAATTCTGTTGGGAAAAGTTCATATTCTGGGTGTATAGATGAACAAATAGCCACCCTCATCTCTCACATCAAAGACAATAAAGCTGGAAAAAATGTATAGGCCAATATGGCAAGTATTTATTTTAATAACAATTCTATTTTTCATAAAAACTTTAACAAATTTTTTGTTCTAACATAAATTTTAAACCAAAACTTGTTAGTAATGGTAAAATTGTTGATTCAAGGGCAAATCAACATATGACTTACACTGATAAGGAATTAAAAAATGTTCTTGATATTTCTCATCTTAGAATTAAAGTGGGTCATCATAATGGGACAGAGGTTTATATTTCTAAGATTAGAAATCCCAGGTTATCTAATGGCTTCACTCTGTATGATGTGATGGTTATACCTGAGTATTGTGTTACTTTGATTTCTGTTCATAAATTGGCTAAAGAGAATAAAGTCATATTTGGCCCTGATGATAATAGAAGTAATTTCTTGAAATCAGGATTTAAGTTGAAAAATGTTCTGTGGTGATGATCAATGTGAAGGATTATACTACTATAATAACAAAGGTATTAAAATTAATAATAGTAATCTTAGATTCCAATGTTTGCTATCTCAACATGATTGGCACTACAGACTTGGTCATCCTGCAGAGCCTGTTTTAAATGTTTTAAAAGAATCTTTACAAATTGATAAAAAAAGATAATATTGGTTATTGTGAAGTTTGTAAAAGGGCTAAACAAACTAGAGAACCTTTTCCATTAAGTGATTATACTTATAAGAGTTTGGGTGATCTTGTTCATTTAGACTTGTGGGGGCCTTACAGGGTGACTAGTTATGAGGAGTTCAGGTATTTTTTTAACTATTATGGATGACTACACTAGAGTTGTTTGGGTATATTTGATTAAATCTAAAGATGATCTTCCTTACTTTATAACTGTTTTCTATACATTGATTGAAAATCAATTTAAAAGGAAAATTAAAGTTTTTAGAAGTGATAATGGTACTGAATTTGTTAATCAAATTGTAACCAAATTGTGTTATGATAAAGGGATCTGATAAAGGGATAATTCATCAAACTTCTTGTATGTATACTCCACAACAAAATAGGATTGCTGAGAGGAAATATAGGCATCTTTTAAATGTTGCTAGATCCCTCATGTTCATGGGGGAATACCTTTAAAGTTGTGGACTGAGTGTATTCTAACTTCTACTTATCTGATTAACAGACTCCCTTCTTCTGTGCTAAATAGAAAGTCTCCCTATGAAATGATATATAAAAATGTCATACTTTATCTCATTTAAGAGTGTTTTGTTGCTTGTGTTTTTCTACCATTGTCAATAACAATGACAAGTTTAGTAGCAGATCCGAGAAATGTGTTATCATAGGATATTCTAATTTTAAAAATGGTTATAGGTTATATAGTCTTGATAAGCATCAATTCATTTTTTCAAGAGATGTTAAGTTTTTTGAAAATATATTTCCTTTTAAGGATTCCGAGGTTGAAAAAAATGATTTTGAAAATGTTTTTCAAGATGTTAATCATATAAACTTTTTTGATATTGAATATCCTAAGATACCCAATGATGATGAGAGAGTAACTAATGATCTGAATAAAGGTAAGAGTGATAGTAGCAGCTCGTTTGTGTCTGGTAGCAATATCAACACTGCTGATTTTCCAGTTGATTCTGGAAATGATGCTGATAGCAGTGATGATTTAGTTGCTACACAGAATGAGGAGGTTGCCACACTTGAAGAAAATATTTTTTCTGAGGGTAATTTGGATCAAAATCCAAGCTCTTCTCATGTTGTTCAAAATGTTAGAAGGTCTTCTAGACAAAGTGTTTTTCCAAAGAATTATAATGATTTTGTTGTTGAATCAAAAGTTAAATATGGTCTTAAGAAATATGTTGGTTATTCAAAACTTAATTCTGAAATTTTTTGTTTTGTAACTCAACTTATTTTGAAGATTCTAAATATTCTCACTAGATTGATGCTATGAATCAAGAAATGGATGCTTTCCTTAGAAATGGTACTTGGGAAATGGTTCAATTACTTGAGGATAGAAAAGCCATTGGAATTAAATGGATCTATAAGATAAAGTTTAGGTCTAGTGGTGAGATAGATAGATATAAAGCTAGATTGGTTGCTTAAGGATTTGGTCAAAAAGAAGGAATTGACTATGAGGAGACTTTTTCCCTTGTTGTTAAAATGGTGATTGTTAGATGTTTGTTGAATATTGTTGTGTCTATGTCATGGCCTATTTTTCAACTAGATATGAATAATGCTTTCTTATATGGTGATTTAGAAGAGGTTGTTTATTTGAAACCTCCTAAAGGATATTTTCCTTTTGATAATAAGGTTTGCAGACATAAAAGATCTTTATATGGTTAAAACAGGTTCCTAGACAATAAAATGCTAAGTTGACTTCTACTTTGATTGAAAATGGTTTCAGTCAAAGTAAGTCTGATTATTCTTTATATACAAAGTCTGATAAAGGAATTTTTCTTGCTTTGTTGGTTTATGTAGATGATATTATCATTACTCGTAATAATGTTTCTGAAATTGAGAAATTTAAAGTTTTTCTCAAGTCTAAATTTATGATAAAAGATTTGGGAAAACTTAAGTATTTTCTTGGTATTGAGATTGTTGATACTGAAAAAGGTATTTGCCTTAATCAAAGAAAATATGTGCTTGAATTATTATCTGATTATGGTATGCTTGCATGTAAACCTGCAAAAACTCCTTTACCTTCTAAACTTGTCATTTCTAATGAGACAACTAAAAAATATCTTGTTCTTGATAATATTACTGATTATCAAAAGCTAATGGGTAAACTTATTTTCCTAACTAATACTAGGCCTGATATTTCTTATGTTGTGCATTATTTGATCCAGTTTACGCATTCTTCATTAAAGTCTCATCTCAAAACAACCTTTCAGATATTAAGATATCTTAAAGGTTGTCCAAGTTTGGGCATTCGTATTGTTAAAGAATCTGGTATGTCTTTAACGGCTTTTTCTGATGCTAATTGTGCAAAATCTGTTGTTACAAGAAAGTCTGTGACTGGTTATTGTGTTTTCTTAAATAATTCTCTTGTTTCTTGGAAAAGTAAGAAACAAAAGACTCTCTCTAAGTCTTCTATTGAAGTAGAGTATAGAGCTCTTGCTTCAGTAACCAGTGAAGTGATTTGGGTTTTAAAAATCCTAAAAGATTTAAAGATTTAAACATTGAAAATCTTTTACCTGTTAAACTTCATTGTGATAGCAATTCTGCAATTAAAATTGCAGCCAACCCTGTTTTTCATGAAAGAACTAAACATCTTGAGATTGATTTACATTTTGTAAGAGAAGATTTTGAAAGGGGTTGTTGAGACTGTTAAAGTAGATTCAGCAAATCAAATTGCTAACATCTTAACTAAGGGGTTGGATACATTTCAGCATAAAGATCTTGTGAAAAATATTGGTCTTTTTTATATTTACCAAGTAGAGATTAAGGGGGGATGATTAAATATATAATCTCTATTGGTAAATAATAATTCAAGGACAAACTGTGACATTTCTTGATTCTCAATTTAAAGAAACTTTAGGCTCAAGATTGTACTTCTTTAAAGATGGAGGGCTTATTGTGTCAAGTGTGATTTCATCAAAGTCGGTGGTCAAGGCTATAAAAGCTGGTCTTCTAGATTATTGTTGATAATTCTAGATCCTTCCCTCTCTCTCTAAAAAGTTTTAAACCCTAATTTTGTTAGATCATCTTGATCTTGTGATTGTTCTGTTGAAATAAAACTATTATCAATCTAGATAATAGATCCACACCTAAATGGCAGTGGTGGATAGTTTGGTTGTTTGTTTACTGATTAAGATTAGTATTTGGGTTGTAATTGATACTCAAATTGATATTTGAGTAGTTTTTTATAATAAGATTCATAATTTCTTCACCAAACAACCATTATGTAGTAGAAGTGATGAGGTGTCATTTTATACACTTTTTCAGGGTCGTTTAACCCTCAAAATTGTGTGTTTATGCCCAAAATAGGTACTTAATCATTCATTTTCAGGTATTTCTCATTTGGAAGACATTTGGATGAATTACACGTGACTTGGGCTCATTTGGAGAAGAAACGGATGAGATTACGAACCAACACGAAGACTCTTAAAGATTTGTGCTCACAAAGCCTGGAGACGGCGTCACAAGCTAAACACGATGCCTTCACAACTCATCAAGTGACGGCGTCACAACTTTCATGACGGTGTCAGCCCGCGTCGAATCAAACGCAGATCTAGAAGATTCATTTTACGATGGCGTCACGACTAATATGCGACACCGTCGCGTCGTTTTTCCTATATATACAAACCTGGATTTAGGGTTTTGAGTGTGTAACTTTAGAATAAAAAGAGGGTACGAACCCTAGTTCGGTTAGCAGCTGTAGGAGATGATTTTATAGCCTAAAACCCCTATTGTACTTCTTCCAATTCATGTTTTAATCAACTAAGGTTTACTTAATCATTCAATATGTCTATGTGTTGTTTGATTTATTGTTCTTGCTTTTTCTTTAACATGCTTGGCTAAACCTATTATTGTGTTTATTTATGATTGTATGAAACCTAGAATGTAGATCTTAGTGATGTTGCTTTTTGTGATGGATGTGCACGTTAGGTCTTAGAAAACCAGCTTTCTGTCAATAATCGTTGTTGATATGTCTAAGGAAACGTAATTGTGTAGAAAGTGTAGGATCCCGTAATCACTTCATAACATATATCATACACGAATCAAACTAGAAATTAGAGAGAGAGTTGATCTTTTAGAGAGAGAAAGAGGAAAGAGAATTGAGATAGAATGAGAGAAAATGGAAAATGAAATAATATTAGAATGATCAACTAACTTTTCCAAAGAGGAAAAGTTACTTATATAC
>BQNB010013545.1:0-72358 GCA_026074375.1 Tanacetum coccineum
GGAATCAGATTGTCATTTGCGTCAAAGCATCACCAAATGGCATGCTCTTGTAGTTGACTTCTTGTCGAAAGCGGTCGAGAAGGATCGCCAATAACATTCTCCAATGGGTGATTCTTTGTCAACTTAGTGAGAGTATCAAATGATTGGTTAAGATGATGCAAATTTGATGGAATGACCCCTTGTAAAGTTGTTTCTTTAGAACTCGGGTCTGAAGAAAGATTATGAAGGAGGGGTGCATTATCAATTGTACATTTTGATGTCCATGAATTTGTTCTTCAACACCTTAATGAATGACTTAAGATTGAATTTCATTATTTATTGGTGAAGTACTAGCAGATGGTACATCTTGATCAATGGTAGTTGACGAAGGTAAATCGGCTGGATCAACAGCTCTTGGAGCAGCAACAACTACTGGATCTGGAGAAACACCACGTGGTGGAGGACTGAAGTACTCATCAAACAATGGTTGAAACAGGATCTCATAGTCTTTCTTGGATGGTAGAACATAAGGTGTTGGAGAAATTGGGTTTTGCACGAGTCCTGAATTGATGTATCTAGGAGTCAATGATTGAATCCCGGGTCCTAAACTGAATTGTTCAGAAGCCATTGACCATATGACCATTTGAGGACGGGAACACACTTATATTAAAAAGATCTTATCTGAGCTAAACTGCATTGATCTCATTTTATTCACTTCCCCCCCCTCAAAAATTGCATATGTTGTTGCCATTTTTGATGAGTAAGTAAATTAAAATACAAACTACTGTACGTTGATCCTGAAGTTGTTGATAAGACTACTCATAACCAAGAAGATTTCTCTTCTTTTGAAGAAAAAACATAATGAAGCATACACTTTTCTTTTATATGAGAAGCGAGGCCTGAAGTGTTGTCAGTAGACGCTATTTATCTTTGAAGAGCGAGGGCTGAACTGATGTGAATAGACGTCATTTGACATTAAGGACCAAGGCTTGAACTGCTATGTTCAAACGTCATTTGATAATGAAGAACAAGGCTTGAACCGTTTTGTTTAAACGTCATTTGACAATGAAGACCGAGGATTGAACTGTTTTGTTCAAATTTCATTTTATATTGAAGCCCATGTTTTGAATTGCTTTGTTCAAAAGCCATATCTGTCTTTGATTAGATGTTGAGAACAACCCGAATCCAAGTGCCAAGGCACGATTTGTATGACCTGCATTGGACACTAGAAGAGCATGGAGAAATAGAAACATTGGATCCCCTATTTTTGTTGGGTTCCAAGTGGTTAGTAGTCCTAGCTTCTACAATCCTAGGTTCACGACTCGAACACACATGTTTTGTTTCTCTAGGTCTCCATTGAGACGCACTACTTGGTTTTATGTTCTTCATTACAGTTGATTTAACTGGTTTTCTAGGAGGCACTATTTTAGTGGAAATGAATCTAGTTAAAGGACACTTATTTCCAACTAGAGTGATAGTCCTTCCTGTGGGTACCTATTTATATCCAACATTTTTAAACATTTTACCAGTAGTTTTACATTCTTTCTTTTTAATGCTCTTAACAGATTTAGCTCTAGCACGTGCATTCACATCAGACAAATAATTCACCACACACAGATCATGATTTGCATCATATAAGCATTTTTTGCATGTAGAGCACATAGATTTAGACATACTATTTCCTTTATCCAGACTAGACTTAATATTCCTAGTCTGGGCTTCTACTCTTTGATATTTCTGGTGGCTACTTGATGTTTGTAGGATCCTAGTGTTCTTTGTATTACATCTAGGGATTGATCCGCTAGCATTAGTAGAACTTTTTACACTTGTAGAAGGCACTAAAGGTTTGTTAGTGGTCCGAGTCTTGTGTAGATCTACTCGTTTTTATGTGTTATTTTCTGATGTAGTACTAGTCTTTGCAAAAGTGACTTTTCTAGCTTTGTTCATTGGTCTGACATCGACCAACTTCTCACTTCTAGATGTGGAACTAGGACATGTATCACTAACATAAACTAACAACTCCTGAATTTGTTTCGTCTACATACAAGCATAAGCTAACCCATTATCTAGAGGATTTGAGGTTCTAGCTTGTTCAACTATATCACGAAGAGTGTCAGCATTTTCTTTAGTGATCCTCATGTAGTCTACATGTGCTTCCCTATTATTCTTAAGCTTTAAGGAGAGTGGTTCCAAATCTAACTTAAGCACTACTAGGGAAATCACTTTTGGCTTATTCACAGATTCAAGACAATCAGCTACACTTTTTCCTTTCAACTCTTGAATGTGTTTTTTGAGTTGCTGATTGTGGTGTCATTTGCTTGTAGCTGAGCTTTCTATTCATTTATTATGAAAAATTCATAAAATTCAGGAGCATCTCGATTTTCGCATGGTTTATCATTTTGAAAACTTTCTTTGTTATGTTAGAGTTTTAATTCATGAGACATACACCGTTGTTCAAGTCTGGAACATGTTTTTGAAAGTTCATTCATTTGTAAAAGCTCAGCTGTAAGTTTCAAATTCCTCTCATATTTCTCAATATAACTTCTTTCCATACTTTTATAATCGTTAATGGCAGCTAGAGAATTAACAACAGTATGTACAAGATCTTGAGATCAAGTAGCTCCATTAAACGTCATTTTCCATTTTCAAGACATCAAGAGCAATATTATCATCAAGAAAAGTATTTTGCACAGGTAACACATTATCAGATTTACCATCAGCATGCATTACAATATTAACAACATCTTGACAGATAATATGTTCTAAAAGACGTTCATTCTCAAGCTTTAACACTTTCTTTTCAATTTCAAACAACTTCTTATCTACAGAACACTAATCAACAACAGCTTCCATTTGGTTAAACACCGTTTTTACTTCATTAAGTTCATTGAGAAGACCATTTTCAAAATCTTTAACTGATGTTTGAAAAGAATTTTTAAAAGGAATGACTACTTCGTTGAAAACCTTGTTAGTGTGTTCAAAACCCCATTCTCTTTTTGTAATAGCATCAGGTGTAATCCGCTTTTTCACCATGGTGTCAAACTTGCCAAGATGGCATTTAAGCTTTTTAAGGCTTGTACTAACCAGGCTTACCTTAGGAAGTTCCCTAGGAGCCTCAATTTTGACAGGTGAAGTATCAGATTGGTCAATATTAGGGTGTGAAGTTTGTAACCAAAATGCTTGTTCAGTAGACAATTCTTGTTGTGGAACAAAATGTTTACCAAAATCTTCAGACAATCGATTTAACTCAACATAATTAATTGGAGTAGTATTATTTCTCTTTTCTATTGAAATTGGATCGTTTTGTTTTGCAAGCATTTTAGATCGACTTACTTCTTCCAAAATCAATGTCTCTTCATCATCAATCACAGGAATAAGAGCATGTTGACTAGATATTACACTACCATCATACAAGGTTGGCTTAATCCGCTGAGCTTTCTTAAGATAAAACGGATTTTGATAACCAAGAGCTTGTTTGTGAGTGTCATCATAAAAAACTTGTGGCTTTGTTAACATGTGGACTGTTTGAGCTGATTAAACCACTTTATAAACAATATTATCCAGTTCCTTTATTTTCTTTTCTAAATCAATCTCTTTGTCTATATATTTACTTTCTTTTTCTTTGGATTCATTTTTGAAAACAGTAAATGTTTACAATAAAGATTCCTTTTCCTTGATTTGATTAGAAAGATTTTGTTCAAGTGAGTCAATTTGCTGCTTAAGTGCAAGTTTTTCCTTAATCATATCATCCATCTAAGAACCGATCATTTCTCATGAGTGCTTAAATCAATATTAAGTCTCTGTTCAAAAGTTTTGACTCGTTCTTTATATTTCTTAAGCTTAGCGGTTAAGGGATTCATTATTCTTTTCCTGATTAGCCTTTTCTCAATTATTTACATGATTAATCATTTGTTCAGACATTTGTTTAATTATAGATAAAATCATTGAATCTTGTTGTACATATAAATTAGTATCTTGAACAGCTTCCTGTTGTGTATCTTGCAAATATTGAGAGTACGGAATGATATTGCTATCACTTGTTATCTCATTATCTGGAAAATCAACAATTGGTGTTTGTTCAAAATTCTGCATCGCTTGCATACTTTGATTAGCTATATCATTTTGATAAGTTTTAGAATGTGGTACCTCAGAGAGATCATCTGAACTGTAACTTGAGAGATTGTCCATTAGAGCCGCTTTTGCAGTAGAGATATCATCACAATCTGAATCATATAAATCAATTCCATCTGGTTGGAAGATAGGATTGGTTGTCAGTGAGTAAGCACCTGAGTGTGAATCAACTCTGTCTCCTGTATCTGCCAAAATTTCAAGCTGTTCCTTACTCAAAGCAATTCATGCCTCGTGAACTTGTACTAGCAGCATCTTCTCTTTGAACCATGCAGAATTTTGTACTTTCATAGGTTGAGTACACTGCCTTGCTTTATGATCATTACCATTTGAAAAATTACCCACATAACTCTGAGTCTGTCGTCCTTGCATATCAACTTGGTTTATTGGATCTAACGAAGTCTCTAGTTGATTGTTGGTTGATGGGTAACTTGAGGCAGGTGTGGTACACATGAATGCCATAGCTTTGTTGAGGCATTTAAGTGGATCATCAGTTGGAAGAAAGTATGGTACAACAAGTCCTGAATCAAATTGTAGAAGATCTGCTGGTGATTGTAAAGAAACTGTTGGTGCTTGAGATGATTGTGGATAAATAAGTTGAGATGATTAAGGATTAATCACTTGAGATGATTGAGGATGAATCGCTTGATATGATTGTGTATGAAACATTGAAACTTGATGAGTAACACTTGCAGACTATGATTGCTGATTGTAAACTCTCTCATTCATGTCAAACATTTTGAAGTAATTGATGTGTGAAATCAAATTCAGGATCTTAAGTAGATTAAGTGATGTTGGTGTGGTTTGTTGATGAAAATCTAGTTCACGAGATTTTACAAGTCTTAATTAAACCGGAAAACACGTGAGTATTTCCCGGTATTTTACTAAATAAAAAAGAAACAGTGAAAATAGAATTGTTGTTGGTGAAATCGTTGTTGTATTTGAAGTACGTGAACTCTTGTTAACGATTGATGAGCAAAAAAGGGCTAACGGTTACCATACGTTCAACTTAAAAATATTAACGGTTGATTAAAACATAAACAAGGACTAATGGTGTAATTGAAATCCAAGTTAAATTCTTAATGGTTGTTAATTAAAGTTGTAGGGACTAACGGTGCAATAACAGTTCACTTTGGAAGACTAACTAGCTGTTAAATAGGTTATGAGGACTAACGGTGTAAAACAGTTTTAGTTTTGAGGGTTAACAAACAAGTTAAGGACGAATGTGAATTGGTCTTGAAGTCCAAGGACCAATCTTGCAAATTTTGATTTTAATTTTAATAAAACAAGTTCCCTCCTTTTTTAATCATCTTCTTCGTTTAAATTTATTAAACAGGTACGTTGGTGTTTCTCTTCTCGCGGACTCATGTGTTAGTGATCGACAAAAACCAAACTCGCAACGATGATCATTGAAGGACCAGGAATCACTTGATAGTCGTTAGAAGACCAGTGAACAACCAAACTCGAAACTAAAAAAACCTGAAATGTTAGAAGATATCATTTCATCACCATGACACAAAAATTAGAAAAGATTCTAGAGAGAGAAAGTAAAATGAGAGAAAATGGTTACTTGCTTAAAGAGGAAATGAGAAGCAACAACAAGCAACACCCTCTCCACACTTGGAGAGGGCTTTTTATAGTTACAAGAGATAAAACCCTTCTTGGGTTGTTGGGCTTGACTTTGGGCCAGACCTATTACTAATGGACTTAAGCCCAACACCTAGGCCTAATTAGCTTAGATAAATTCCCGTAAACTAAGTTTTTCTTATACAAGGCTTAGGAATATTTAATGACCATCACTTTAATAAAAACACAGCTAACAATCTCCCCCTAAGGGGTGGTCATTCAATTGTGGATCCTTCTTGTGACGTCTTGAGTCTTGGAGCCTTGTGTTCTTGTGAATTCCTTTGAAGATACTTTTGCATGCTTGTGATTATGGATCTTGATCTTTAACTTGATATTCTTTGACAAAATATTGATATCGTGGTCTTTGGCCTTGATTTGTCTTGACTACTAAGATCTCTAAATCTTTATCCTTGAATCTTTATGCCGCCTTGCGATCTTGTGTCTCCACCTCATGCTCAAGGTCTTGAAAGCTTTCTAACAATCTCCCTCAACATTTTCTTTAACATGATTACTTGTACAACATCATGGAAGGAGTAGTACTTGATCCACTTGTAAGATATGTCTTTGTTATTGTCCGGAAATCTTGTCAAAAATGTTCTTTTGAGGAAGTGCTTGTACATCAGAGATTGCGGAAGACTTTAATACGTGCGCTTGAGCTTTCATCATGTATATATCTTTGTCAATTGAGCATGAGGTCTTGAATCTTGACTCGACATGGACTAGAAGCTGCTACCGTCGGGAAAACCTACAAGTGTAGGTTAGTGATAAACATATATGGACAAAAGTGTCTTTGTCACTTCGTCGAATATGGTTGCAATAACCACGGTTCCCCGTTAATCAGTATAAATACTGCCTGTGATCAGGTAGAATTCAAAAGAATCTCCTTGACAGGGTTTCGCAGCTGCACTAGCCGTTCTCGTTACCGGAGCGTCTCAAAGCAGACAACACGGTAAGAGTGAATCAGATAGTTACTATCTTTCTGATTGAGTCGTCAATTCATATACTGGACCAAAATCGATATCCAGTTGACACAAGCTTGATTCATTTAGAATCTCGCAAGTCACCTACCGCAGAGCTGTTTGATGTTGACTCTGGAAGGATTTCCATTCATCACTGTGAATACTAA
Source organism: Tanacetum coccineum (assembly GCA_026074375.1). Taxonomy (NCBI): domain Eukaryota; kingdom Viridiplantae; phylum Streptophyta; class Magnoliopsida; order Asterales; family Asteraceae; genus Tanacetum; species Tanacetum coccineum. The sequence continues at coordinate 6,860 of BQNB010013545.1, forward strand.
AGAGTATCACTCTGATGTTCTGGCAATTATCACAAGGATAATGCGTAGGACTTAATGATACCAAATGTTGTATAATGATGTACAACATTTTGTATATTGGAATTTGTGTCCTAGTGAGATTTTTGATGGATCTCGTTGGCTCTAGACTCTATAAGTGCACATTTGTTATTTGGTAATCGGAGGCTGGAGCGGACTGCCACCTTTTCAATATCAACGATCTCGGAATGAGAAAGCCGATAGAAACGTGTTGATCTCCGTGAGAAATGAAACAAACTTCTTTTAAGAGAAGCCTGAGTAGCTGGGATGGGTTGTGCCTTGCATCACTGGGTCCATGATGACTTGTCTTCAATATCAGAATCATCTTTGTGATTACCGATAGATTATGCATTGACCCGGTTTCTGCCTAAGGTTGTATGGAGGGCTTCTTTCTTTTCACCCTTTATCCTTACAATTCTTTTTCATTCTTCAACCCCTTCAACACCACCCTTCAGTGCCTTATCAAGAGACTTCATGATAGTCCTTGTTGGGTTTGTTCAAAACTAGCTCCAATCTCTAGTCGATACTATTCCTTTATTCTCACTTTCTCCTTTTTTCTATCATACCTGGATATCTACCTCTATCTAATGGAGTAGTTCCTGGGTAGGGGAATTCCTTTCGGTTTTGCTAGAGCATGGATTACGAATATTACCTAACTCCCTTAACCGCTGTATTATACTCCTTGAGAAACAACAGTTGGTCGGTCTTTGTGTATTGCCATAAAGATCCATAAAACCATTTGATAAAAAATCAATAAACGTGTCTGAGAAATCATTTAAGACACATTGAGTGTTTCTAGAGTTACCAAAAAGCTCCCCTACACATATGCACCATATTATGAAAGAGTTTTGCACATGCGAGGTTTGGGAACACACTTATAGATTGAAGATCGTATCCGTTATTAATCCGTATTGATCACATTTTAATCACTATTCTCCCCCTCAAAATTGTATATGTGTTTACAATTTTTGACAATTAGTGAATTAAAAACATGTTAATGTCCGGGATTCACATGAGCCTAACTAAGTCTTAGGAGAACAAGAGTGCATGCATAATGAATCATATTATTATACTCTCCCTCATTTATAGAATAGAGTGAAAACTTGGAGTGAGAGTTTGTTGAGCACACAATTTTGAAAGAATTTGAAATTTTCTTTTTGAAAATATCTTGAAAATTTGTGCTCAATAAGAAACTATGTGAGATATATCTTATTTACCATCATTTTCCTTAGTCCTTCTTTTGAGCATTCAAAACTTTGAATGTTTATATGACTTTGCTCAAGACCGAGAAGAGATGAACTTCCCGTTGTTTAGGATAAATGTACATAAATGAACATGTTCCTTTCTTTGGAGACCGAGTCTTAAGCTGACATTTACTTAGAAGTTGTAGAGAAAAATTTTAAAGGATATGTTTTGAAAGCATTTGAAACTCTCGCTCGAACTTCATTTATTCACCCGTGTTAATATTAATCAACATTTCTAGGTGCGCAAATGTTATCGATTGTCAAGAGACATGTTGGAGAAGATTATTTTTTGAAATTTTCTAATAAAATATATACAAGGAATTACTGTGATTTTGCAAGACGATCAAGTTCTTGAGGAGATAAACTGCGCATACCAAGGCGACGAACCAAATAGTTGAATCGATCTATTGGAAGGGCTTTGGTGAAGAGGTCGGCCAGTTGATAATCCATCTTGACAAAATACAGTTCAATCGTACCCTTTTCCACGTGTTTCTTTATGAAATGGTAGCGGACAGTGATGTGTTTTGTTCTCGAGTGTTGGATCGGGTTACAGGATATGGCTATGGCTGATTTTGAATCACAATTAGGGGTGTTAATAATCCTGACTCGACCTGGACCCGAACCCGAATAAGGATATTCAGGCCGGGTTACTCGGGTTTAAAACTCAACTTGAGTAAATCGGGTCAACCCAAATAACCCGAGTACGAAATAGTGTCGGGTTCGAGTTTAAAAAATTTACTTAGTCGGGTTCGGGTCAACCCGACTAACTCGACTAAGTTTTTTTCATATGTTTTGTACTTAATAATAAGAGTATGCAAATTTAGGCTAATAATCTCAATATTAAAGAAAGCCCATGTTAAATGGTAGGGTTCGACCCATTTATAACTTTTGTTGTCAGACTTATAGTTTACACAACAACTACAACTACAACTTGTACACAACAGAAGTTTCATCAGTTCCATTTTAGATCTACATAACCATCAAGAACCAAAGTCACAATTCGAGTTCTAGCTTATGATTTAATTTTTATTTTTTCTTCAAGAATTGGCATTCTTATACTAAAGGTACTACTCTTTCATGGTTAATTTTGTTTATAAATTTGTATCCTTATTAGATTTCTAGGGTTTGAGGGTTGTTTGGATAAAGTTTGTATTTAGAACATACATTCTTTCTTCTTAGATTTATAGGATTTGATTATGATTATTAGTAAATTGACTAGTTCTATATTTATATGTTGTTAGATGTCGGACACCATGTCGATGGAAATGGATGAAGAAGCGAATGTGCAAGTTAAAAATAAGAAAACGAATCAAAAAAAGCCACAAAAGAAAACAACTAAGCGCAAGCGCAAGGTGAAAAAATGGTCAAAGGTTTGGTTAGACTTTGATGAGCTGGACCTTGTAGAAGGCGAAACCAAAGAAGATGTGAAAGCTCAATGTAAGCACTGTGATAGTAGGTTTCTTTGTCATTCAAGTATACATGGTATAAAAAATCTCAGACGACATCTATTAAAGGTAGTTGAAGCTGAACATAGCCAAAACAAAGTTAGTTTTCTAACTCAGATTATGTTTGAACTTGGTGACGAGAATAAAATGATTGGCTTGGGAATTTGACCAAAGTAGAAAGTAAGAAGAATTAGCACGATGATAATAGTTGGCATGAGCGCTCCCTTTTAGTTTTGTTGAACGTGATGACTTGTTAGTCTTTTTATTTCCTAAATGGGGTATTACTGGTATGCAAATCTGTTTTGTGGTATTACTGGTATGACTTTTGATGTATTACTGGTGTAAGTATTCTGTTTTATGGTATTAATGGTACTTAGCTTCTGGATTGTTAGCATTTTTATTATGAATTTTTATGGTTTAATTAGAAGATGGTTCACAGGATTAGATTTTCTAGAAATGTTGCTGCATAAAAATGATGGAAGAATAAGCTCAATCACATACTGAATGTATTGGTTTATAATTGGCCTCTGATCATTATGTGTAAACCTACTGTATTTGGTTGGAATTATACGTCCTGTATTTGGTTCGAATTATGCGTCAATAGCTCTTGATGGTAATTTATCATGCATGGTTTCAATTTGATTTTGTAAATGGAACTGACCCGAACCCAACTTGACCCGACCCTCTGGACTTTAGGACCGGCCGTCTACCTAAACTCGACTAACCGAGTTCAAACAAAGGTCAGGTTAGGGTATGTATATTTTTAGCTCAAACCCGAATTTGGACCCGACCTGTAACCGTAACCCGACCCGATTAACACCCCTTAATATAATGGGATGAATCTTGTTATAGTGATAGCCATAATCTGTTAACTGTGTCAGCATCCAAATGACTTGGGCACAACAAGCGGATAGAGACACATATTCTGCTTCAGCGTTTGACAGCACCGTACAGTCTTGTTTCTTTAAGGACCAGCTAACCAACTTTTCACCTAAGAATTGAGCTCCACCGGAGGTACTCTTGAAGGTGTCTTTACATCCCGCATAATCAACATCTGTAAATCCATAGTTAGTCAAAACCAGAATCCTTCGTATACAGAGACCCCATTAACAGGACCAAGGATAACCGAAAGATCCTTTACCTCTTTGAGGTGCTTCTAGGTTGGCCTTAGTCCTCGGTACTCGAGCACCATACAACAAATGGCATGTACATTGTACTGATCTATAGATATAGATACATTAAGGCACAATCATTGCTACGATTATTTCATTGCATCTGACTGGGAGAACCATTTTGTCAAGGTCAGTATGGCTTTGATTCCATTGGAGTTACCTAACAGGATCTCAAGAATCACATTCCATATTTTAAAGGATTTTCTAACACGTAGAGTGGACTGGTTTATGAGATGCACAGGGGGTTGGTTAACTTGTAAAAACCAAGAAAAACGTTCATTTCCCCATCATTGAATTTCAAAGCGGGCTTTTCATTGAGGTCAAAAAATAGTTGGGGTATACCTAGGGTTGTAGAACAAAATATAAGATCATTCACATTGACTGGACCCACTAAGATGTTATCGTCGAAGCGCTCTTATAATCAACGTGTTGGATCAATTTGCCTTCGAAGAATGTGATTTATGTAGGAGAAGTGTTTAACAATTCGTTCGTTCATTCCTTTGAGTGCTTGCTTATAACCCAATATATGGCTTTTTTTATCTTTGTTGTACATGATTTGGTTATGATCAGGATTGATGATAAAACCTTCAGGTTGACACACGTACATGTCTTCTTTTAGCGTTCCATGAAAGAATATAGTTTTTACATCCATTTGAAACACAGTGAATGATTTGTGTGCAACATATGCCAAAAATATCCCGATAGCTTCCATTCTAGCAACCGAAGTGAAGGATTCTTTGAAATCTATTCCTTCTCTGGTCCCGTGGTACCCTTCAACCAGAGAGTCTTGTTTCGGATGACCATGTTTCTCTTCATCATACTTGTTTTTGAATTAACCATTTCAACGTAAGATGGTTTTATGTTTTCTGGCCTTGGAGGAACTAACACCCTTGCATTTATGCTCCATTTGAGAACTGAAGAAGCTCTTCTTGCATTGATTCAATCCATGCAGGGTTGGTCATAGCCTCTTTGACATTCTTTGGTTCCATAGTGCTTACCGTTATGGTTACATGCAAACCCATGTCACCATTGAATTGGAGTTGTAGTTGATTCCATTATCATAACTGGTTCGTGAGGTTCTACTATCACTATGTTCTACGTGGGTGATCCTTAGTCTAGTTGATATTCATGAGGGTAAGGTTGATAAAATGTATGCATGTTCGATGGATCACCTATTGTGGAAGATGATAATTCAGCCAGCACTTGTGTGATGGAGTAGCAAGGATGTTACGCAAACGTTTTTTCATCAACATAGAATTGGGAACATTTGTCAGCTATTGTTAACGTGTTAATGTGAAAGTTGTTGTTGTTTCGAGGGGCTCTTTTAACATCCTGTGAAGTGTTTGGAAAATTTGTTTCTTGAGATGATGAATTCTGTTGGCTGTCGGTACGGTGTAGATGTTGTTGATAGTTGCCGTTGGAGTCTGAAGAACTTGAGGCGCTTGAGCAGCCGGACAGTTCTTGGAGAAGCTGACGGTCTGACCACCAATTACAGTATCATCATACATAGCTCTTCAAATAGTAAATCCTATTCCAACTTTAGTTGGAGTTGTCGAGTTGATTATTGTTGACGGGAGCAATAAGTAAGATCATAATCCTTAATGATCTGTCTGATGTCATGCCTTGAAGCCCGAGTGTTTTGAACTGCGTTGCTCAAATGAATAGCTGAAAGGCTATCAAAATGTCACATTCATTGTCTCTCTGATTTTCTTTATCCTTCGGTTTGTAAACTCTGTATGCACAGGTGTCAGCAGAAGTAACCAATGAAAAAGCATATCACATTTTGACCACGCTTCCAATATCTCATGATCATTCTTGGGATACGGAGAGCACCCTGATACATGAGAAAGAGATATCTGGTGTTATGCTTTAATTGAGCTAGTATAGGTGTTTTGTTAAATCGCGGTTGAATGATGGAACGGTTTTGAGTGTAGCATGCAGTAGCAATCGCTTCATATCATAAGAATAGCGGTGCACTAGAGAAAATCAACATTGTTTCTTGCTGCCTTACTATCGTTTGATTTCTTCATTCCGACTACTCTTTTTGTTGAGGTGTTTCTGACAGAAACGCTTGTCGAGAGATAGCCAACACTATCTAATGTATTCTTAAGGATTTAATTTTTGAATTATATGTCGTTGTCGGTTCTTATGATGATGACAAAAGATTAGAGAAGGACAATGATTCTCTTCAGGAAGGTTTTAAATTACCGAGATTTTTAATCGTTCCACAACATCACCAAAACATACGCTTCACATATATGCTCTGCGGATTCTCATTTGGACCATCATCAAATCCATCATGAAGAAGGATATAAACCTCTGCTTAGATTGGAACTAGTTATGGGGGAGGAGTGAGATGCCTTTTGCTTTTTCCTTGCTTCACATTGAGGGTACAAGGATGTTCTTTATGATATTTAATTTTGGAAGACCAAAGATAGATTCTTTTTGGCCTAAGTTCACTTTATGGTGTTAAAACTAAGGTGGGATAAACCGTTGATATGCGATAAACATGTCTTGGTAGAAGTGCCGAGCATGAGGCAAATTGGGGATGCAGAGGCCATTTCATGGAGATTGATGGTGTAAAGGTTTGTTGTGCGATTTCCTTTTAACAAATCAACACCTTCTAAGTTCCAGACGAAACATGTATTTCTTCTGAAAGCGACCTTCTTAATATCTAACTCAAAAAACTGCCTCAACCGAGTAACAAGTTGTGCCCCCATAGCATCTGAACGAAATAAAACCTGAGTGATCAAAATATTTCCCATTGAAGATCACCAAAACCCGAATTGCGAGCAACATGATCATTTCCAATGCGAACAGTTCTCAGATCTTCAAGACAAAATTGTTGAGAGAAGCTTAGATTCCAGTATATATTTGAGAATAACCCCACTGTCAATTGCACCAATAAACAAATTTGGTATAACCTGCCAAGTAAAGAGAGTGAATTTGGAAAACCATTTGATTGTAGGTTGTCAGAGAGAGGTTAGATGTACATGGCATTATCACCATTCGAGCACTGATTGAGTATCAGATTATGGGATGTCGATTATTTCCTCCTTTTAGGTCAAAAAGTCTTCCAGTTGGTGACCACCTAAGGCAAGATCTAGGTTTACTAGGCTTAGGTGAAGCAAGTCTTTCGTTGGACCCTACTTTCTTAGGCTTCATAACCTTTGGCTTTTGTTTCTTTTGATTTTCAATTTTTGAAAACATTTGCCTTTTATATTCTTACACGAGATGTTCATGTCATTCACATAATTAAGCAATTTACATATGATTACTGTAATCAAACTTGCTTCACCACATAGCACAAACAACTTCCAATTTTTATTTGAATAGAAGCTATAACGATCTATCACATTTCAGATGACATATGTTTCTTATTCTTAGAAAGCAGTAAATTCCTAGGGTGTTCTTCTACTACAACTTCTTTATTCTTGCTGCAACTACTCATAGACGCATAGGGGACCCTATCATTCTTTGTATTGCTCCTAGGCTGTGGCCTTCTGGTCTTCGTGTGTTGTAATACTCCTGTGAGACTAAACAATTTGACTAGGGGAATTAAATCATTTCTTAGTGTATGAATGAGGTTGTGAAACATATGATATGATTTGTCTACGCTTGCTCTAACTTTGTTAGAAACATACTTTTCTTCCCTAGAAGGCTTAAAAGGATTAATCCTAAACATTCCTAGGGCAATCACATTATCATTTTTCACAACTTTGGATTCTTGTGGTGTGGGTACCGAGTTTGAAGTGACTGGTTTTGACAAAGCATGCGTCTTATCTATCTTGGGAAGACCCTTAGATTTTGGGAAAGAAGTTACAGCATAGAGTTTTGATCCAGAAGAAGAAAGTAGTTTTCCCAAAATTGATTGCTTACAAAACTTAGTATTCACACTCGTACCTTTGGTTGTATCCTTTTGTTCAGAAACCTTATCAAACAATTGAGTTCTTAACTTAACATTTTCATAGATCGAGTCATGTAATTTATCTTGCAACGAGTTAATTATTGTTTTGGTTTGAGCCCGTGTCACTAAGATAGAGTCAAACAGGTTTTTGTATGTTGTCTTAAGATGAGCATTTTCTTTCTCATAATTCCGAACCTGAAACTCTAATTCTACGTTCTCATTTTCTAGTTTCTGAGACAAATGATCAAGGGTATTTGATCATCACATGGGTATCCTTCCTTTTTCCTTTTGATCTCCCAATCTGAGCTTGCATCCGTTCGATATTCTTATTGCATGTCTATCATAAGCTTTATCGTACGAAATTTTGTCATGTTTACATTCTTCACACTTTGCTGTACAATAATTCACAAAGTTTAGCCTATACTTTCTCCTTTTATACTGATACAATTTTTCAATTCATTTCTTCTCGATGACGGTCAAGCTCAGTTTGCAAAATTTGATGTATTAAACAAAATTACATTGCACAATAGACAAAAATATCTTGACTGACAATTGCCTCTACAAGAGCTACGCTGTTTCCATTTTCCAAGCCCCTTGTGTTTGCACGAGATTCTATCTTGTTCGTTATGCAATGAGATTTGTAGGTCTCGAACAAATTTGGCTGCTTCTTTCAGAAATTGTATTTCGAAATTTTGTAATCTAGCATCAACTTGGTTAACGATAGGGAAAATTTCAGTCCTTTATATTTTGTGAATCTCTTGGTGAACAGAAGACGACCAATTGTGTATATCCAAAGTCATTTTTTGTTTGACACACGTTGAGAGTTACAATGGTTGGTTTTATACCTCATTTAGAAATTTTCATGCAAAACTTGGTGTAGTATCATCCGAAAACTCTTCATTTGGTATTGAAATCGGTTTAGAAACATTGGTCGTTTTGGAAATATTTGAAAAATGTAACTCTTCACGAGACTTGGTCGTTTGAGAAACAAAACCCCCCGAAAGATGATTAATCTTTGTATAATTTTCTGGTTTTATTTTCTTGTTCAATTGTTTCATTTTTAAGTGACTCTCTTGAGCAGTATGCAGAGTCTCATTCCGAATCATACACAGAGTAGGGGTTCATGCTTTTCTAATAGAATTTTGCCATTATATAAACTCTGTTGTTTCTCCTAAGCTTGCTTGAGATAAAAAGGATTTTGATAACCCAAAGCCATTTTCTGTTCGGTGTGGTAAAACGAGTCTGGCTTAGGTGAAAGCATGTGCATCGTTTGAATCGATTGACCCGTCTTTAACCAAATATTATCTAATTCTTTTATGTTCTCTAAGCTGAATTTTTTTTATCAAAAAGCTCGTCTTCGCGTATTTTGAAATCAGACTTCAACTTTTTCTTTTCTTCAAGAAGAGAAGAAACAGTTGATTTTTCCTTTGAAAGCTGTTTATTTAAATTTGAAATTTCCTCATTCAAAGTCGTTATTTATTTACCGGAACTTAAGTGAAGAGCATTTATCTTTTTAGTAAGACATTATTCTTGATAAATATATACTTTTGGAACATCTTTCAAGTTGTCATATTTTTCTTGACTATTTCAAAACACTTTTCTTGAATTTTTATATCTAGCAGCTAATCTTCGACATTCAACTTTTGGTTTCTTTCATTTTGTGATTGATCCCGAAGTTGACCTTTCTACTTCAATTGCTATATTTATTTATAATGATTCATAAGCACGTGTTTCTCAACAGTTGCGATAGGATGTGATATTACTGTTCCCCCATCTTGTTCCACACTAGAAGCATCAGAAATAACATTACTATCATTATGTTGTACTTGGTGTGGTTCAGGAATGGGCTCGAGTAGTTTAGTATACTACTCCTCTTAAGTAAACATATTAAATATATCATTATCATAGCAAATTTGTACATAGTTGTGTAGACATCAGCTGACCGTCTTGGAGTCATACGACCTGAGAGCTTTGTCTGTCTTGAGTACCTCGATGTCCGATGCTTGCTACAAATTAGCCATTAAAATGCAGTTTGCATTGACTTCCTCAATCTCATCCAGATCCGCTGCAGCAGCCATCAAATCGAACTCTTCAGCTTGGAGTTGGATTCTGATTATTCTTTTGAGCAATCAACAAACTGTCATATATTTCGCCTACTTTCTGATCTTTCACATTTTTCGCCCCTTCGTTCGAGTTGAAGATAAGCCATCATCCCTTCTCCTTGGTATGACTTACAGTTCCTTAGCATGATGACCCAATCCTTGCAATCTGTAACACCTTTTCTGATTACCATTATCCACACATTACCCTCAGCCCGCTGCTGCTGTAACATTACCATTCCCATTCTACATCTGATTAGCAATATAGGTGGGTTACACCGGAAACAACATTTAGCACATTTTGATTCTCCAAAACATTCTAAAACCCCAAACCGGATTTGAATGCATTCTGAACAACCTGATTCCTGACATTCTGTACTGCATTATACCTCATTTTGATTTCCAAATTCTTCCAACATTCTGTTAAACTGTGCCTTAACCACTGCCTACCCAACCATCTACATTTGTCTGTCTTGACTCATATTCATACCCGATTGAGCAATCTGCCTATTACGAGGGTTTGATAAAATTCTCTGGTTGTCGTTGGTTGGGTGATGAGTAGTATAGTTTGATGCCTTATCCTTTCTAGAACAAGTGCCATGTTCATTGCAGTTGTGTGATCTATAATGTCTTTGAGATTTGGCATCGGTTGTTGCACGTAGTTCTGGTGATGGTTGATCTGGTGAAATACTAGATAATTGAAAGGACTGTTGGAATTTGCCATGAGTGCTAGCGGATCATGTGTTTTTGCAAGCTCGTTCAACGCTCTTAGATAATCTTACATCCTTTTGATTGTACTTCAAGAAATCATACAACTGAGTGTAATCTGCTGTATGCAAGTCCTTTGTTTGATGAACAATGGTAACATGTCAACTCCATTCTGGTTGTAAGTTGTTTAGGAACTTGAGATTACTGGCAATCTTTTCTGGAAAGTGTTTGTTTCTCTTGAAATCATTCATCAACTTTGAGAAATGATGATAGTAAGACTCAATCGATTCCCCCATCACGTTGAAGTAACCTTCCACATCATTAATCAACTTGCCTTTTTCTTTAAAATTCCGATATCTAAACCTTTTCATCATTTGGTGAACACATAACTCCATATTTCTTGAGCAGTTTCTACAACTTATAACAGCAGCATAGATGTATTCAGGAAGACCGAGAAGTATAGTCTGAATGGCTTAATCATCAGCTTCAACCTGTTTAAGCTCCTTCTCAGTGAGTTCATCGTCTGTCTGCTCATGATAAGGTTTCATTGACAGGAAACTTCAACGGTCTGCTTCACCTGGTTCAGAATCATTAGTCTGCATATGGACCATCAATAATGGAAATGTAGATTAATTCCATTTGGTCTACTCATTAGCATAACCGAAGAAGACGTAGATGACCATCTGGAACTAGTTCTCTTTGTTAAGCATAGGATGGCGGTTTTCGGAACCGGCTGCATAAATGTCTTGTTAAGTTGACATTGCAAAAGTGATGTGAAATGATATACAATGATCTTTAGTGGGTAAAGTGATTGTCGTTGTCGATTGAAATCAATTAACGTTCACGGGATTTTACAAATCTTTGATTAAAACTGAGAAAAAGAATCGTATCTTTCACTGGATTTTACAAAATCAAGAAGAAAACCAGTTGAATTGGTTTTACAACTAAAACTGCGAATTTGGGTTATGAAGCAAAACTGCGAATTTGGGTAATGAAGAAAAACTGCGAATTTGGGTTATGAAGAAAAACTACGAATTTAGGTTATGAAGTAAAACTCCGAATTTGGGTTATGAACTAAAACTGCGAAATTTCGGTCCACAACTAAAATTGCGATTGGTTACAACTAAAAACTGCGAAATTCGGTCACAACTAAAATGCTGAATCGGGATACAACACAAACTGCGAATTCGGATACAACACAAACTGCGAATTCGGGTAACACTACAAACTGCGAATTCGGGTACCACTAGTTCGAAACTCAAAATCTTTAAAACACAAAAAGACACCTTTTTGATTGTTTTTCCCAAATTTTCTTGTACAACTAGTATTACTAAACCTATATGTACCTTAAAAATGGCAACTTTATGGTTTTTAAGCCAAAAATTTCAAAATCAAGATTTGTACTTTATAAAGTTTTTCGAAAACAAAAATAAGTTTTTCTTTGATCCAAAGCAAATACACCTATATCCAAAGATACTAGATCAAATTTACCTAGGTAAATGACCTTTTAGTGTACAAAGAAGCTTTGAAAACAAAAGAAAAATAAAAAAAAACCGACGAATGGAAATAAGCTCAAATAAGTCAGAAAAAACTTAATAAGCACAAACCATTTAACCCAACCTTGGCTCTTGATACCATATGTTAGATGATATCAATTTATCACCTTGAACACAAAATAAGAAAAAGATTTTTAGAGAGTGAGAGAACTAGAGAGAGAAAGTAAAAATGAGAGAAAATGGTTACTTGCTTAAAGAGAAAATAAGAAGCAACAATAAGCAACACCCTTCACCACATGAGGTGAAGGGTATTTATACAAAAAGAGAATAGGAAGCCCTAAGGTTCGGTTGGGCACCTTGTTGGGCTGGATCATATTATACGTGGGCTTTAAGCCCGGACACCTGGCCCATATTAGGCTTAAAGACGCATTCCCGAAAACTATGATTTTCTTATACAAGGCTCATGATTGATAATGACCATCACTTTACTAAAAACACGGCTAACACTTAGGGCCTTTCCAACCTATGGAATTTTTTTTATAGGTCAGATCTATGTTAATTTTTGCTTGTTCTTTTTTGGTTGACTTAAATCGAGTATGCTTGGTTAGACCTTGGACCCGAGGCATAAGATGAGACTAAACATGCACTTGACATTACTATAAGAGTTACTAATGACATAAGTCTCATAAAAACTAAGAGTTGCATTTATATGCAATTAACGTTCGGCGCTTACCTCTTGCCTTACTTGTTTACACGTTGGTCAGACTTTCGGTAATAAGTGGGAGGCCAAGTTGGATCTTAGTCTTATTAGTAGTTAATTGGGTAGTTAATTCTTTTAAGTATTTAATTATCGAAAATACTAATAAATGAACTTTTTCTGATTGTAGATGACTACCACAGTCGTAAACAATTCGGTTTTCAAGGCTTTCTTTGAGAAACAGAAATTATCTGGACCTAACTTTATCGACTGGTACCGATAACTTCATCTTGTCTTATCAGCCGAAGATAAGTTAAACTATCTAGAGCTACAATCCTGCTGCTTTTTTCCTGTTTTTTTCCCAAAAAATAAAAAAAAAAGGCTATTGTAGGGTAGCAGTGTTCCTCATGAAACTATTGCACGCTCAAGCCGCATGGGTCCTAAGCGACAAAAGAACATTAATGTACTCCTTGCTTAAGACTTGGAACAGATCTCCAACGGAATATGGAAAACCTTGGTGCATATGACATGCTTAAAGAGTTAAAAACTCTGTTTTCTCAACAAGCAGAGCAAGAACTTCTTCAAACCGTGAGAGAGTTTCACACTTGCAAGCAATAATAAGGAAAATCTGTAAGCTCATACGTTTTAAAGATGAAGAGCTATATAGATAATTCAGAGCATCTAGGTCACCCCGTGTCACTATCTGATGTGTCGTTGTGTGGTGTTTCTTTATGAAAGTTTATGTTTTAAATTTATATTTTGCTGACTTAACCAAAAACAACACTTTAACGGGCAGTGTACCTGATCGGTGGTAGTTTCGTGGTAAGTATGGTGTCGAACACATAGATCGAAGTTAAATCTTTTAATTTATTAATATTTTGGTTAAATAATCTAGGTTAATTCTAATCTAAGTCAAACCTATGCTAAACCTATGTTAGTCCTAAATCTAATTCTATCAGGTAATAGGGGGGAGGTTTTAGCCTGAGAGACTGACACAGGTTTGGTGGTGACTACAATCAATCAAAGTCACTTATACCCACGCAAGAAATTATCAAAAAGACCTCCAAAAGGCGGTCTAAGCCTTATAAATAGGAAAGTGTATTAGCCATCATTATTATCCGATTTAGATGTTGTTTGTTCTATTATAGTGCAATGATTTATCCCCATATCTTCGAGGCGGCATGTCATCTGTAGAATTAGGCGGGACTTCTTTCTAAGACCTAGATACGAAGAATTCTGTCATAATTAACGTATCGCATAAAGCATCCTTATTTGTGATTATAATCTATCTTAGGGATTAAAGAAATGGTGATCTTGTTAAACCCTAGCTCATAAAGGACATTTACCCACTTACTACTTAACGTAAATTAATAAAAAAAATTAGTTAGTACTAAGCCACTACCTTCTACGGTACAACCAGTTCAATCAGGCAAGCAAGACGTTATTAGTGATCCTATTCGTTCCACCTAAACTCATTACTATATGGAGAGCTATCTCGGACTCTTAGCCTACGCCCAAACAACACCGAAGTTGCAGCGCTTAAAATATGTAGAACTAGATCCAGTTGAATGATAGGTCGTATACTTAAGCACGTAAACAAGTATCATGTGATAAACAATAAATCAACGATAAATTAAGCAATCGAGATATAAACAAAACCAAACATTCAGATCTTTATAATAATGACTAATACCCGAAGGTATTAGCCTTAAACATCATAATTAATACAAGAGTAATTATTTTAGCCAAGGTAAACTAACCGAGTTAACGAATGATACCAAAAACTGAATGATTACAAAAGTATAAGAAATTACACGTTGTCTCCTATGGATTAGAATGCGTTGCAAGACCTCTTCTTCTTTTTTTCTCCTCTGAAAATCGATTAGATACGGCGTATTGGAGTTTCTTGGAGTAAGGACCACGTTTGATATCTTCCAAAATATTTTATTCCCATATAGCTTGAATACGGCGTATTGTCTTTCCTGGATACGGCGTATTAGACTTGTTTCCTTTGTGGTCTTTGGTGAGTGCAGGCACGAATACACCGTATCTTCCTTGATGGATATGGGGTATTTTTTGTCAGAATAGTAATCTTTAAAATATCTTCGTTTAAGCTCCAGAATGCGTGCCTTTTGCTAATATTCACCAAGTACTCTGTAATTACTGCAATTCTCAAATATAAACGATTAAGTAACAATTCTTTGCAATAATTATACAAAATGGGTTAATTACATGGGATAAATGATGCTATAAAATAGACGTTATTTGATGTCATCAAATATCCCCCACTTGAATCCTACTTGTCCTCAAGTAGCCTTTAGAAGTTTATAAAAATGTACCCCTAAGGATATTTTCCGTTAAGCATTTATTTGATCTATTACAAGTATACAACCAAACACCTCACGAAATAGGAAGATGAAAACACTCAAATCACTCAACTAATCTATGTGGTAACATGTAACTAATTCGTTCAATTGCTCAATCGTGACGAGTATTCTATCATAGGCTTGGCAAGGATACACATCTCCACCGCTAAAGCTAAAGAGTAACAAGTTTATAAAGGTAAATATGGGTTTGTATGATAAGGCTTAGGGTTGATTACTCTAACTAATCTTTATCGATACCAATATTCTAGGAGGGCGACAAAGACCACACATACACACCCATAACGACGGGATAGACACATGTGACTGCTCACTCCCACCTCAAATATGCTAAAGAGTATGAATAGTAGAGTAATATAGGGTATGGATCTTCTAACTTTCACCAATAATAATAAACCAACAAGGCAGCTGAGACATGCATACATGGCCGCAACGACGGAATAGACATACACGCTCGATCACATCCAGATTCGCGTAAAACCCATGGTTAATGATTAGAAAAGGGAAATAAATTGTTGTTAAATAAAAATTACTAAACAAATAGATTAAGTCTAAAATACAAGTTGCTAGACACTTTTTCCTGACCGTTACCTTGATAAAGACACAACTATTTACAACGTCTTGATCATAGATCAAAAACAACAACCTAAGTTGGTGTTCCCGTAATGGTTAACTTCCCAAACATCCCATACTATACATACTTTACAAGGCAAGTGGTGATATCTTCCACTTTATACAATACTCTACATCAACGATTTGTAACAACGAATAATCGATCCTTCGTGTAATTCCTTCGGTAGTTGCGAAACGATTATCTTCAAACTTTCCTTCTCTTTTTTGTTGCGATTTTTCTTAGTTTTTTCGATTTTTTTAATGCTAACACTATACTACGAAACTCGGTGTAGTTTCACCATCTTCACGATCATAATAATTCTGGATAATTCCTTCGATAATTCCTTCATTCTTCGAACGTACCATTAATTGCGATGGTAGTAAAAATACATGAGTTTTGACTATAATATACATTCCCATTTGCAATGTGCAAATTCTTCCAACCGTATCAAAGATAGAAAATTTTGACACAAGACTCGGGAAATACAAACTTTACATTTTTAGCAACTAGAAACTGTAAAATAAACTTAATCTAACAAGGTAGGCTAAGGTGTAAAGGTGTAACAAAACAAATAATTGGTGTAGTTCATATTCGTTTCACCTAAACTCATTACTATATGGAGAGCTATCCTGGACTCTTAGTCTACGCCCAAACAACACCGAAGTTGCAGCGCTTTAAATATGTAGAACTAGACCCAGTTGAATGATAGGTCGCATACTTAAGCACATAAACAAGTATCATGTGATAAACATAATCAATAAATCAATGATAAATTAAGCAATCAAGATATAAACAAAACCAAACATTTAGATCTTCATAATAATGGCTAATACCTGAAGGTATTAGCCTTCAAACATTATAATTAATACAAGAGTAATTGTTTTAGCCAAGGTAAACTAACCGAGTTAACGAATGATACCAAAAACTGAACAATTACAAAAGTATAAGAAATTACACGTTGACTCCTTTGGATTAGAATGCGTTGCATGACCTCTTCTGCTCTTTTTCTCCTCTGAAAATCAACTTTTGTGGTTTAGGTATCGAGAATATGATTTAGCACACTAAAAACTCATTTTTGAGTTATCTATTTATAATTTCTGGAAGTCGGTTTGATACGGCGTATCCAAGGGATTGGATATGGCGTATTGGAGTTTCTTGGAGTAGGGATCACGTTTGATATCTTCCAAAATATTTTATTCTCATATAACTTGAATACAGCGTATTGTCTTTCCTAGATACGGCGTATTGGACTTGTTTCCTTTGTGGTCTTTGGTGAGTGCAGGCACGGATACGCCGTATCTTCCTTGATGGATATGGTGTATTGTTTGTCAGAATAGTAATCTTCAAAATATCTTCGTTTAAACTCCAGAATGCGCGCCTTTTGCTAATATTCACCAAGTACTCTGTAATTACTGCAATTCTCAAATATAAACGATTAAGTAACAATTCTTTGCAATAATTATACAAAATAGGTTAATTACATGGGATAAATGATGCTATAAAATAGACGTTATTTGATGTTATCATAACCCAAAGGGCATGACTAGGAATTCGTAATGCCTGTGCCGCATCCTGAACACTATCTTGGGGGTGTATTCTTCCTTGACTCTTACATGGTGATATATGCTGACTGTAGGTCAATCTTCGAAAACTAAGTTGCTCATTGCAGTTGATCGAATAAGTCGTCTATTCAAGGAAGGGGGTATTGGTTCTTGATGGTTAATTTGTTCAGTTCCATGTAATCGATATATATTCGCATCAATTCGTCCTTCTTTTTTACGAAAAGCACTAGTGCGCCCCAAGGTGATGAACTCTGTCTTATCAATCCTTTGCTCAAAAGTTCTTGTAATTGACTGGATAACTCTTTCATTTTCGATGGTGCCAAACGATATGGCGCTTTAGCTACAGGTGATGCTCCCTGCACTAGGCCGATCTGGAACTCGAATTTCCTCGTCAAAGGGAGTCCAAGCAAATGATTTAGAAAAACCTCAGGATGATTCCTTACTATCGTAATATCTTAGATACTCTTCACCTTTGCTCATATGTCCTCTACATGGGTAAAATAACGCGACGCAGTCCTTTTCCAGGTACCTTCTCATCTTGATGGCTGGCACTAGTTTCAAGTCCTTCCCGAACCTATCTCCTTGTACCACTAGAATCCTTCTGTCTTCTAAAGGTATCCGAACAATTTTCGTGAAATAATCAATTTCTTCTCGAACCCTAGTAAACCAGTCCATCCCTACTACTACATCAAAGCTTTTTAGCTCAATTGGTATCAAGTTGATACTAAATGTCTTACTGGCTAGGGTTAGATTATAGCCTAACAATATTTCACTAGCTTTGTATTGGTGACTATTAGCATATTCTATGGCATAAACCTCATTTAACCTTTTAGATATTTGACTAAATAGTGGTCTAAATTCTAATAGATTACAACCCTTTTTGGTTCGAGGTTAAATATCATAAACGTGTAGGGACTGCTTGAAAGAAGATACTTACCGGAACTCTGGCTTGGTCCTGGCCTGGTTACTCTAGCTTTGCCTACGGGTGCCATTCTTTGAGTAGGCCTCCACTGGCCATTAGTTCGGCTAGTATGGTCCCTTTATCAATAACAGATTTTGTTTGGCCAGTTGGTTGATTGTTTTGAGCTTTAGATGTGAGAGTCTTTTGTGCCAAAGCCAATTTAGACTTTCAGATGCTTTAGCAAAGAAACAAGACTCTTGTGCTAAAAAGGTCATGTCGAGAACATAGACATCTCTTACTCTAGGAGCAATCATCATAACTTCTTTGTTGGAATTAAAGATAATTCCCTTTTTCTCATCAAACTAAATAATGTATTTAGCATCACATAGTTGACTTATGCTAATTAGATTATACTTAAGACCTTATACAAATGCCACTTTGTAAAAACTATACCATTACATTTAATAGAACCATATCCTTTAGTGATGCATCTAGAGTCATCTCCAAATATCGCCTTAGGGCCTGGTTGTTCCACATATTTGTGCAGGTAGCTTTTGACACCAGTCATATGCCCTAAGCATCTACTATCCAAGTACCAGATTGGCTTCCTGATGTTACACTACACAAATAAATTAAATGGTTAGTTTCTATTAGTAACCCACCTCTTGGTGGGAGTCTTATATATATTAGCATTTGATGATTCAACTTTCTTAGCTTGAAGTGCTTCACCTCTTCTAAACCACTCAATGTCATTGTGATCAGTTGTGGTGTAAACTGTGCTTTCACAAGTTTAACTGAGGGTTTCTTGGGTTGATTCCTTTTCTGAGAGAAATGATTCAATTATGACCCTTTGTGTCATGGTCGTAACTTCAACAAAGCTCACATATGGGATAGTTGTGACAATCATAAGATTGATGATCATTAAACTCACAATGTTTGCATGGTGGGAAAGGTTTCAAAGGTTTAAAGGATTGAGATCTTGATGAAGATTCACCTTGAGTTTTGAGATGTTGAACCATGTTCATGGAGCTCATGAATTCTACATGATCACAGGTTCTATAATCAATTTTCTCACATTTTTTACAAAACATAATTTTGTAGCAGTTTTCTAAAAGATGATTATTCATCCCATAAGTTCACAACCCTTTTTGAATTGTGTTTTGTATTTTGTTTGGAGTGAGTTTTGAGGAGCTTATTGAGCTTTGTTATTTCTGGTGTAAGATGACTAATTTATGCTGATTTGTAAATTTAGATCATTCAGTTCTTTCATTACCATAGACATAGGAATGTCATCTTCATTTTGAACATTCTTCAGTTTACCAGTAGGAGTTGAGTTCCTTTTGGAAGCTGAAACATTTTTATTTCCTTTAGTAGGAGCTGAGGTATTGATTGTTTCATTTATGACCACATCTTTTGATGTTTTATCGGTAGAATAATCTTTCAAAAGGGATTTGATTGTTTTAGTACCAGTTGTAGGTTTAGTTTGTGGTTCAGCACCAACAAGCTTCTCCAGTGGAGGAAGTGGGGTGCTAAAAATTGAAGTTGGCTCTTCAGCTGAATTATAGTCAGTGACTGAGGAGCTAATGACATGTACTTATGATTCAGAGGGGAGAATTCTACAAGTATCATACTTAGGCAACACAAGTCCTTCAGCTTTAGAGAACCATGGTCTTTCAATATTGGGTATAGACACATTGGTATCATCAGATGAAGATTTGATAAAGACTAAGTCTTTTTACCCATAACTGGAGGAATCTTTAGTGAGTTGATCAAATCCTAAGCTTTTTCTATTTTGATTTGGAATTTGCTCACTGATACACTGATTTATTTTGTTAGAACTGTTAAGCCAAGTTTTAGTGAATTATGTTAGCTCTTTCGGTTCTTTCCTAAAGGTTTGATTCTCTTTGAGAATTTTAGCGTTTTCATGCTGAATAGTAAGAAAATCAAGCTTAGCGTGTTTTAATTCTAACAATTTTTCTTTGCATGTGTTCAGTTCTTGAAAAATATCTCTATGCTTTATCATTAGATTACTTCTTTGTTCCTTAACAAAATTAAGATCAACACATAAATAATCAAGAAAAGATTTTCTTTCATAATCATCTTCCATTTCAAGAAGATTGTGTACCTTTCTCATAGAGGTCTTAACCCATTCACCATTTCTGGCACTTTCTTTTCCTACAACACCATTTTCATCATCAGCTAGTGCCATGAGCACCTTTACCTCAACCATTTAATTTTCATCAGATGACATTTCCTCTTCTTCCCACTCATATGCTTCAGCGACTAGGCCTTGGTTTCTAAATTAATAGGATTTAGATGTTGAAGACCTGAACTGAGGAGGGCCAATTTAGCCTTAACTTTGTTGTACTTTGCTTCAAAGTCTTTGTTGGGCCTCAGTTCAGGTTTGTGTTGTTGAGATGAACTGATGAACTTTGGTTAAGGATTGTTTTGAAAGTGTGATGAGTATGAGGGAACTAAAGTCTTTGAAAAACAATCTCTTGCAAAGTGATATTTTCTACCACATTTATGGCATTCAGTTAGGTCAGTTTCTTTTGCACCACTGAACCTTTAAGTACCATTTTTGAAGAATCTTTTAGACTTGGCTAAAAGAGCTCTTTCATGAAATTTCATTTCTAGGTCATTCATGTATTCTTGACTGCTTCTTATATCCTCTTCATCATCAGGACTATCTTGAAAGTCCTGGACAATAGAGGTTGAGAAGAAAGCAATTGACAAGGGTGTGGTAGTGGTTAAAGACTTTTTCTTTTCGGTATCATAATTACTGTCAATTATGTTTTCTTCATACTTGAGTTTGCCAATTAGAGAAGCAAGCTCATAATCCTAAACATGGTTAGCATTTACGAGACTTTGGCAAAAACTTAGCCATTTCTTTAGTAACCTATTGATGAAACCAGTATTTATTTCAAGCTTTGAAAGTTTAATGTCATCATTTACTAATTCAGTCATCAAAGATTTGTATCTGGTGAAAGTTGGTGTAAGATTTTCACTTTCCTTGAATATGAAGGTATTATAACACAACTTAAGGTCCATGACCCAATTTTCTTTCACATCACAGGGGCCCTCATGATATAGTATCAGGTCTTCCCAGGTGGATTTTGTTGTTTCACAATTGAACACAAAATTAAATTGGCCATCTAAAGGATAGACATAATGAGACTTTTAAGTCGCTGATCTAAGTTAGTATAAAATTCCGTATTTTCAGGTCATTTACGACGTCATATATTTCACTAATTATTTTTTTGCTCGTACGCGTTTACTTTTAATTTTATTTAAATACATTATAAATATATAATTATATAAACATTTACACGACGTCATATATTTCACTAATTATTTTTTTGCTCGTACGCGTTTACTTTTAATTTTAATAGTTAAAGTTAAATCGCGTAAACTAAAAATCAACAATTAACTTAAACGGACACCAAACGAATTAAAGTTTACGTCAAGCAAGCAATATATTATTTTTACGAAAGTAATAATCAACTTTTTATATTTTATTTTTATTGGTTGCGTAAAACGTTTACGTTTCGCAATTAAATACATTTAGGCATACCCGGAAGCACCAAAACTTTTCTACGCTTCAACAAATACCCACTTTTATACCCAATACTTAAAAATCACAAAAATATATCATACATATCAACCCATGGCCGGATTTGGTGATAAATATCCAAGAAATATCATGAAAATCTATCAACTTGCAATGTACTACACCTTTTAATTAAACCATGAGACTTTTTCAAGCAAAACCCATACCTAGACCATAAAGACTTCCTTATTTTACTCATCTTGTCTTTTGATGAACCTAGACCAAATGAGAACTAGTTACTTGTCATATATAAAGCACCAACTAGGAAAGGTAACACATACACATATCATTTTCATAGTGAAAAGCATACTCATTCTCTCTTTCTTTTGCTTGATCCCACGGCTCACCCCTAATACATACCCAATCCATACAAAATTTTTATTACAACCTTTACACACATTTCTACATGATATCTAAGGTAACATACGGTGATTAGAAGGCTTGGTTAAGCATTTGCAAGTGTTGAAGCAAGATTAGGGTTTCTATTAGAAAACTAGGGTTTCAAGTGTGCAAGCTTGGGTTTATAATCTAAACAAGGGTTTAGATTGTGTTGGTTATCATATTACATCACCATAAGGTTATCTAAAACCCTTTATGTCTTTAACATTATCGATTTTAATGTTGTAAATAATTCCTGTGTCGTGAAATCCCCATTAGGATGCTTTTAAACATGTAAAACAAATTTTTTTGCTTTGTGATTTATAATTTTGTACACATACTCATGTGTTATGTGGTTGAATATACATGGACCTAATGGACATACAAGTTATTAGTCGAGGGGGATTGAGATTCTTAGTTTTCGTAAATGTTTACTTCATAACATTGCGTGAGGACACGGCAATACCTTAGTATGGGGGATTTTGGTATGTGCTTAATTACACATACCTTTTACCTTTAAAAACGAGCTAAAATAACCAAAAACGGACTTAAAATGCCAAATATACGCTTGTTTTGCTAATTGTATTGTGCAGGAACGGATAACTAAGAAAAGGACGAAAAACAAAGCCAAAACGACAAAACCGGACTCGGAATGGAAAAGACTGTGAAAGACAAAGCCAAATCGAAGCCGAAAAGTCAATCAAGTCAAAAAGTCAACAGAAAAGTCAACTGGTCAAAGTCAAAGTCAACCCAAGTCAACCCCGAGGCCAAAAGTCAAAGAAATATAAGTTTAGGGACTGAAATTGTAAATCCCTAAACTTATATTTAAAGAAGAAAAGAGGAGAAAGGAAGATAAGGGCCAAACTGCCATTTTTGCAAAGATATACCACAAGGGCCAAAACTGTCAAGCCCTATAACTATTAACCACCAAGGACGATTCTTGCAAAGAGTGTTATAACTCTTGGGGACTTGTTTTGCCAAGTCCCCAAAAGTATAACAAAACAAGGACGATGGATGCAAAGTAACATAACACTTTGGAGGACCAACCTTGCCAACCCCATAAACTTGTGCCCTGTCACCCCTAAACTCTATAACCTTTTTTCCCGCCCAAAACATAGTACAAAACTCACGGGTTAAGCCACCCCCGTTTTACCCTGTAACCCCTATTTCCCCCATGGACAAACCTTTCCCTCCCCCTCCATAAACTTTCCCAGCTGTAAGATTGCCAAGTTGGCAATCCCACAACTCCCAAAGCCCATATCGACGGTTTAGATGATGTTTGATTTTCTACTCACGAAAGAAACACAAGAAGCACAACAAGAGACCCGGGACATCTATAAAATAGGAAGAAAGATAAAGAGTTAAGTAGTTTTTTAGAGTTTTAAAATTTCCTTTGTAATTTTTAATTTCGTGTACTGTTGCAATTAAGATTTTTTTTAAATCCTTTATTTTCAGTTGTACTTCTTGTTATTGCACTTGTATTTTCCACTTCTAAGCAATATAAACTAGTTGTGTTGAGTTTGCTCTAAAATTTTCAAGGAATAAGCCGAATTTAGCTAATAAGCTTGTAATAAGCTCAAATTAGCTTATTATATCTTCTCTTGTTTTAAAAAGTGTTTTAATATCACTAGAAGCTTTTTAAAACTGTTTTTAGTCTATTTGAGTTCATAAGTGTTCATTTGATTCATTGTTGAAGCTATTTGGAGTAATAAGCTACAAAGAGCTTATTGAGCTTTTAAAGCTGGTTTAGAGGCTAAGGTAGCCATTAGGGACTTGAATTAAGGCTGCTCACTCAGAAAGAGCAGCCTAGTAGCCTGAGACTACAAAGTAAAGGTCTCACTTCTTATTTCTAAATTAGAGTAAATTTAGCTTAGTTAGATTAGCTTATTGATTCTCATTAGTGTTCATTAATACTCAATCATGCTCAATTAGTTGTCTTTTATCTGTTTTAAGTTTTCTTTACTTAGTTATTGTTGAATTTCTCATTTTCTTTAATAATGTCAAAATAAGTGTAAGTGGCTAGCTGAGAAACTAGCTTATTTTTACACTTAAGCTGTAGATTTTAGTTTTAAAGTAGCTTAAGTAGGTGAAAAATAGTGTGAGTAGATAAAAGGATTTAGCTGTTTTAGTTTTTAAAATAGTTTTTAAAGTACAAATAGGTTGGGACAGTTAGACTTAAGGGGTGTTTGGGATAACTTTAAAAACGGGTCAAAAGGGTTTAAGTATGGGTTATGGTCAACTAGTTTAGTTTAAGCTTAAGATTTAAGCTTATTTAAGGCTTTTTCAAAAGTTTTCAAAGTTCAAAATTGTTTTTCAAAGCTTTTCAAAACCCTTTTCAAAACTGTGATTTTTTTTAAGAAGCTTATTTAATTCAGCACTTGGATTTTGTTTGTTGATGTTGTGTTCAAAAAGTGTGCATTAGTGTGTGTTAAAGAGCTGCAAAACCATCTTTGGTCGTTTGGACTTTTATAAGCAAAAAATCACCTAGCCTTTTGGTGGCAGTTTTAAAAAACCTAAAGACCTTTTTCACATCAAAAATCAGCAAGTAAAAATGTTTTTTAAAAGCTCAAATTTGTGCACAAGCTGTTTATCTAGAGTACTCAATCTGTTTTCAGTTTTCTTTCCAATTAGAGCTTATTTGACAGCTTTTAATAAGCTGTCAAATAAGCCACTTAGGTTAAGCTTAAATCTCCCCTGGTGCAAAGGGGAGATTTTAAGCCCCTTTTTCTTTGTCATTTAGTGTTCTTAAGCCCAAGTTTTTGGCTTATTTTAAGAGCTTATAAGCTCTTGTATAAGCCCTCAAAGTTTCAGACTTTAGTGAGCTTATTTGATGGCTTATTTTTAAGCCTCAAACTTGCCTTTCACTGTTTTGTTCAAGCCTAGGTGTAGGATTGCTTATTTTTCTTTTCTGGCTTATTGAGTTTATTTCATAAGCTCACTTGTGTCCAAATAGCTTATTTAGATAAATTAGTCAAGTTGTTAAGCTTATTCCCTTTTTGCTAGCTTATTTACATGCCAAGCTTAGTCTTTTAGCCTTTTTAAGCTTCACTTAAGTTCTGTCATCATAAGCTGTTCTCAACAGCTTATTAGTCTAAGCTTTAAGCCTTTTTGGCTTATCTAGATTTAGATTAAGCCCTTTTGCTTATTTTTCAAAGTCCTAGCTTATTTGTCCCAAAGTGCCCCAAGACTTAGCATTTCTTTTAGCTTTTAAGCCCTTTAAGCTAAACAGCCACCTTTAAGCTTATTTTTAAGCTTATTCAGGGCTTTTCGTAAAAAGTGGTAGAAGACAAAGTTGTTAAGCCCCACGAGCTTAACAACTTTGCTTCTTTGAGTTTTTTTTAAAAAAAAAGGGAAAGACAAGAGGCCCGGGTGAGCAAGACTCGAACCCGGGACCAATCGATACGATCCCCTTTTACACAACACACTCACCGCTGCGCCCTTGGGTCTTTTTCGTTAAAGACTCAAGGGCTTAGTTACTTATAGTGGTTTTAGGCTTATAAGCTCATAAGCTGAAAACAGCTTATTTCGAGCTTATCAATAAGCTAATTTTTTGTTTTTTATTTTTCGTAGGATCTTTATAGTGTAAAGTATTTTTAGAAAAAAATTCAGAATTTTTCGAAATAGTTTAATATTTTTTATAATTTAATTTCGTTAAAAGTTTAATTAATTCATAAAAAATACAAAAATTATCAAAAAATTATTTTGCTTTTTTAGAAAATTTTCTTTTGTCATATAGTTTGTAGGAAAAATACAAAAATTTTCGTAAGGTCATTTTTACAACTTTTCCTTTTTTAAAGAACGGTCCGGGTGCGGTTTTTTGTCTTGACTCGTTTTTGGGTCAAACGAACTCCGTTTTCGGTCTAGTCTTTTTTATTCTTCGTTATTTGTCCCGTAGAGTAGTTTAGAAGTGAAAAATTCTTCGTAGGGTTATTTTTAAAGATTTTAGGTTTTTCCCCCTTTGTTCGGGATTCGGGCTCTCGTTTTCTAGTTTAATTTCGTAATTTCTAGGTTTTTCTTAAACGTTTTTATTTGTTATCATCTAATTTGACTTTTCCACACTCTCAATTCAATTCTCTCCTTCAAACTCAAATCTTCGACTGTATCGATTCTCCAGTCCAGCCTCGTTGGGGATAAACGACCCGGGAACACTCTATACTACTTCTCGGTATTATTGATCTTGTTGATTTTTAGACTTATATATGTTTTATATTTTATTATATATTATATATATAGTGTAAAAAACACCAATCATATATATATATATATGAATACCTAATTATTATTAAGGGGCTGTTTTGGTTCGAAATCCAAAGTATGGATTTTATGTTTTATAAAAATAGTATGTCTCATGACGATTCCAAAAAGGTAAGAAACTCGAAAAACTGATTTATAACGAAAAAGATACGACGATTTCAAGTTTACGTTAAATATATACTTTTATAAAACTATTTTTATAAAAATTACTATTCACCACAGAAACTTATATTTTTAAAACATCAATAAATCGATAAAACTTTTAAATACGAAGACGTGCTCGAAAGAATCGCTAAAAACGGAGTTAAAACGAATAAGTTACGACATTTACGAGATTTACGATAACTAAATCTATAAAAATAAATATATAACTGTTATAAACAGTAAAATCACTATTCATCAGAAAAACTCAAATTTTGAAAATGTTATATTTTGATAACTCGTCTTAATACGAAGGCGTGGACGTAAGAAACGAAAGAAACGGATTAAAAACGAGAAAGTTACGCTAGTTTTACTAAAGTATACTTATAAACGTTTTACTTATATAATATATTTCACTAAATATTAGATGGTGATGTAGCTATATAGAATTATATGTGGTATTAGTTAATCAAAGTACTATATTACTAGGGAGTTTCATAATGAGGCCTCTTCGGGGTGGCGTATCGACGAGTTGTTAGATTTACGATTTAAAGTGTCCTAGCTCCTCATACGTCACTACATGACCTCTTAATTATGATAGCCCGAACGATAGTATGATGAGCTATACGACCTATAAATAATCAAAGTGTTTAGTACTTATACGACCCTAAATTAATAGGTTGCCTTTGGATCCTCGTGACGCTTTTTCTATTGAGAATACTTGTTGATTTACCATTCACTCGAGGTGAGTTTTATAGCCCCCTTTTTACTACGTGATTGTTTTACAAAATCTACGGGGTGAATTACATTGCTTGTTTTACTATTGGACACAAGTGTTTTCAAAGTGTTTACAAAGTGTATGCTATCCAGATTACTGCCTGAATATTATTGCTAAGTTACCTTATTGCCGTGAAGTCCCTATTTATCATGAACCGTTAATTTGCTATTGTCGTATGCGCGAGTGGTTGTTAAATATCTATCGGGACTGACACTCCCAACTTTCCTTGGTCACTATTAGAGATCAAGGTGCATTTAACATTGAGAGTGTTAGGTTGTTGGGCAAGGAACCTATATTCTGATGGCAAAATCTAGTTTAAGGTTTCGTGGTCATGAGCTTAGTGGTAATAATAAACGTTTTTGGACTATTTGATTTGTTTCAGAGTCTACTATTACTCGATCTTGTGGTCCACCCTTTTTACCGATAAACTATGATTTCTCTCAACCATTTGTGTTGACATTTAGCAAGTATTTCAGGTCCTATGGGTATGAAGATCGGAGGGAGCCGTGGCGAAATCAATGAAGACTTATTATGTTTTTACCTGTATTCAATGGCAACTTTATTATCTTTAAAAACTTAAGTCATCTTTTTGGTATTATGAAAACTTTTATGATTAATTAAATGTCCTTGAAATGTTTATGACTTTTAAAACATATGATTACCTAATGTAAAACTACTGATATATGCTATGGCTCAAATGGAAATCTTATCATAAATCGTCCTTTTATGGTCGTTTCCTAATCTTGATAGTGTGTACTTTGAGACGTAAGCACCCCGTATGTTACCAATTCCGCTGCTCACCTGAATATTGGGGTAGTTACAAATTGGTATCAGAGCCAAGAGTTAAAAGGGAAAACTAGGTCATTTTTCAAAACCATATCTAACCCACAAAGTTTAAAGGTTTTCCTTTTCATTCATTTTAAAATACAAAGAATCCTTCAACGCTAGTCTGATATCCACGCGCGCGTATATCCCCTGATCCTACTTACTTTTTCCGATTGTCAATATTGCATATATAATCTTAGATATATTAATACAAGGTAAATTCGATCTCTACGTCATCTTTTGACATATCAATATTCCTATTTCTATCGATCCATTTATATAAATATCGACTATCCTGATTAATTTATGATTATTTATATCATTCTTCATTATTTACCATGTGCCATGACTCTACATACTTTTACAAATTCTCAACGAATTGTGTACTTGTGTTGCCAGAATCATGCCGCCCAGGAGATTTAAGAAGAAATCTGTTAGGAAGATAGTGGAAAAGCGTGTGGCCAAAGCCATTGAAAAATATGAAAAGACTAGAGCTGACTCAAACAATACTGGTGGATCCGGATCAACAAATACTGGAGGAACTGTTGTACCAGAGATGCATGGATGTTCGTATAAGACATTTATGAATGGCAAGCCTCACTCTTTCAAGGGGACTGAAGGTGTAGTCGGACTGAAACGTTGGTTCGAAAAGATGGAGCAAGTGTTTGAAATTTGCAAATGTGCTGAAGATGACAAAGTGAAGTTTGCTATGTGCACGTTCGAGGGTCGTGCTCTAACCTGGTAGAACGGAAATGTTCAGACTTTGGGACTTGCTAATGCTAATCAGATCCCCTGGAAGCAACGTGAAAGCTATGATGACCACTAAATACTGCCCAGCAACTGAAATCCAAAGGATGGAACAAGAACTTTGGACTCTGACTCTGAAAGGAGAAGATATCGAAGCTTACAGTAATCGTTTCCACGAACTAGTTCTGATGTATCTTGAATTGGTGTCTACTAAAAGTAAGAAGATTGAAAAGTACATTCGTGGGTTTCCTGAAAGAATCAAAGGAAATATCACTTCTTCAAAGCCTGCGACCTTGCATGAGGTAATCAACATGGCCCGTGAACTGGTCGAGCAATCAGTTTAGTGTAGGGCTGCAAGAATTGAGGAAAGCAATAAAAGGAAATGGGAAGACAACTAGAGAAACAACAACAACAATAACCGCAACCGAAACAACAATCATCACCAGCAACAAAACAAGAGACCAGAAACTGTCAAGGCATATGCTGCAGCCCCAGCTGGAGGAAAGATTTATGCTGGAAATTTACCAAAATGCAACCGGTGCAGCTTACATCATCATGGACTGTGTCCTAAAAAGTGCCAGAGATGTCAAAGAATAGGTCACGTGGAGAAGGATTGTAGAGTTAGGCTTCAAGGTGCAGGTAATGACTTCCTGCAGAATGTGACATGTTTCGGGTGTAGTGAGAAAGGACATTTCAAGGACAAGTGTCCGAAAGCAGGGAACCAGCAGAATGATGGAGCTCGTGGGAGAGCTTACGTGGTGATTGAAAATCCACAGCACAATCCGAATGTGGTCACATGTACGTTTCTTCTTAATGACCAATACGCTTGTATTCTCTTTGATTCGGGTGCTGAGAAGAGTTTTGTATCTTCTGCGTTTACACATTTTATTGATATTGCCCCAGCCACTTTAAATACTAGTTATGAAATCGAATTAGCAGACGGAAAAGTTGTTAGCACCAATACCATTTTACGTAGTTGCACCTTAGTCTTGTTAAATCACGTGTTCAAAATAGACTTGTTGCCAACCCGGCTAGGAAGTTTTGATGTTATCATTGGAATGGATTGGTTGGCATACCACCGAGCTCTCATCGATTGTTATGAGAAGATTGTCCGTATTCCTCTTCCGAATGGCGAGATTCTTGAAGTTCAAGGCGAGAAGCCGGAAAAGGACCTTGGATCACTTGCATGTATCAAGGCTGATGAGAAAAAGCTTGATGACATACGTGTTGTCCGAGACTTCCCTGAGGTATTTCCAGATGATCTGTTAGGTTTACCTCTTGTGCGAGAGATAGAATTTCGCATTGATCTGATTCCAGGCGCATCGCCAGTTGTTAGATCTCCATACCGGTTAGCCCCTTCAGAAATGTTAGAATTGTCGAACCAGCTTAAAGAACTTCAAGAGAAGGGTTTTATTCGACCAAGTCACTCACCATGGGGAGCACCCGTGCTCTTTGTCAAGAAGAAAGACGGTTCGATGAGAATGTGTATTGACTACAGGGAACTAAACAAGTTGACTATAAAGAACCGTTACCCTCTCCCCAGAATTGATGACTTGTTTGACCAATTACAAGGTGCGTGTTGTTTCTCAAAGATAGATCTTCGCTCAGGATATCATCAGTTGAGAGTCCGAGAGGAAGATATACCGAAGACCGCGTTTAGAACCCGATATGGGCATTTTGAGTTCACAGTCATGCCATTTGGGCTGACAAACGCGCCAGCAATATTTATGGACTTAATGAACCGCGTCTGCAAGCCGTATTTGGACAAATTTGTAATTGTGTTCATTGACGACATCTTAATCTACTCAAAGTCAGAAGAAGAACATGAAGTCTACTTGAAGACGATTTTAGACTTACTCGAGAAGGATAAGTTATACGCTAAATTTTCTAGGTGTGAATTTTGGTTGAAAGAAGTTCAGTTCCTAGGACATGTGGTCAACCGTGACGGTATCCACGTGGATCCTAGCAAGGTTAAGTTTGTCAAGAACTGGAAGACTCCTGAATCGTCAACTGAAATCCGTTCATTTTTAGGATTGGTGTGTTACTATCAGAGATTTATTAAGAATTTCTCCAAGATTGCCAAGCCCCTCACCCTGTTGACTCAAAAGAATAAGGCTTATGTGTGGGGCGATAAGCAAGATGAAGCTTTCCAAATTATGAAGGAGAAACTATGCAATGCTCCTGTGTTAACACTTCTCGATGGACCCGACGACTTTGTGGTCTATTGTAATGCATCAAAACAAGGTTTTTGGAGCGTGCTGATGCAGCGGGGCAAAGTGATAGCATATGCGTCAAGACAATTAAAGAAACATGAGAAAAATTATACCACCCATGACCTGGAATTGGGTGCGGTGGTGTTCGCTCTTAAAATCTGGAGACATTATCTTTATGGGACGAAAAGTGTTATCTACACTGACCACAAGAGTCTCCAGTACATATTTGACCAGAAAGATTTAAATATGCGCCAAAGGCGGTGGATCGAGCTACTCAGTGACTACGAGTGTGAGATCAAATACCACCCGGGCAAGGCGAACGTGGTGGCAGATGCCTTGAGCAGAAAAGAAAGACTCAAGCCAAGACGAGTACGTGCTATGAGTATTACTATTCATTCTGGACTTAAGACTAAGATTTTGGAAGCGCAGAGCGAAGCTTCCAAAGATCTCAAAGCCCCAACTGAATGGCTAAGAGGATTAGAAAGACACTTTGAGCAACGAGATGATGGTGAAATTTACTTCTTTGATCGTATCTAGATTCCATCAGTTGGTGGTGTAAGGAAATTAATCATGGATGAAGCTCATACTTCTAGATATTCAGTACATCCGGGTGCGGATAAGATGTACTATGATCTGAGAGACTTGTATTGGTGGCCTGGTATGAAGAGAGACATTGCTGAGTACGTTAGCAGATGTCTTACGTGTTCTAAGATTAAAGCCGAACATCAGAAACCCTCAGGATTTCTTCAGCAACCAGAAATTCCTGAGTGGAAATGGGAAAAGATAACAATGGACTTTGTCACAAAGTTGCCTAAAAGTAGCAGTGGGCATGATACGATTTGGGTCGTTGTTGATAGATTGACCAAGTCGGCTCACTTCTTACCTATACGTGAAGACTACAAGACGGAGAAACTAGCAAAGATTTATACCAATGAGATTGTAGCGAGACATGGTGTGCCGGTATCAATCATTTCAGACCGTGATGGTCGATTCACGTCACACTTATGGCAAGCTTTTCAAGAAGCATTGGGTACAAGACTAGACATGAGTACGGCTTACCACCCTCAGACCGACGGTCAGAGTGAGCGTACTATTCAAACGCTGGAGGATATGCTTCGAGCTTGTGTTATGGATTTTGGTGGCAGTTGGGATACTCATCTTCCATTGATTGAGTTTTCTTATAATAACAGCTACCACACAAGCATTAAGTGTGCACCATTCGAGGCTCTGTACGGGCGAAAATGTAGATCCCCCGTTATATGGACTGAAGTTGGAGAAAGTCAGCTTATTGGACCAGAGATTGTGCAAGAAACGACTGAAAAGATTTTTCAAATCAAGGAAAGATTAAAGACGGCTAGGAGTCGCCAGAAAAGCTATGCTGATAAGAGGCGTAAACCTCTTGAATTCGAAGTTGGAGACCGAGTGTTACTAAAGGTATCTCCATGGAAGGGAGTGGTACGATTTGGTAAAAAGGGAAAACTAGCACCACGATATGTCGGACCATTTGAAATAGTAGAATGTGTCGGACCAGTAGCTTATCGACTGAAGTTACCCCAGGAGCTGAGCTGTGTTCACAAAGAGCAATTAAGAAAATTCCCTAAGGAAAATTCACTCTCAAAAATATATATAATATAATATATAATACGTATATTTAACCGGGTAAATATGATCACCCGGGTCGTTTCCCCAACGACTAGTGAAATTGAAACCTCGTTTAAGCTTGGATTCTGATTTGAATGAAGCAAAGATATTTTTGATAATCTATATCTACTAAATAAAAAGCAACAATTAAAATTGAACAATTAAAGGCAATTAAACAATTAAACAAATACGGGAAACAAATAAAACACGACGATTAAGCAAATAGACTAAAATTAAACCCTAAGATTGCAAACTAATTTTCTACACCTAAATTAGGATAAAAGAAAATTTTAAGAAAAATAAAAATATTTTTTAGATTATTTTTGAATTTTTTATCAATTAAAAACTATTTAATTCTAATTAAATCCTAAAAATAAAAAAATAGAAAATAATTGAAATTATATTTTTCCTAAGTAAAATAAGTAAAAAGAAAATTTTAGAAAAAGGAATTACTATTTTTGGCTTTTTAGATTAAAAGATATGATTTTTCTAAAATTTAAACTAATTAAAAACTATAAAAATAATAAAACTATTAAAAATAAAATCATAAAAATTACACAAAATAAAGAAAATATGAAGAAATTTAATAAAAATAAAAGCCTTAATTTTTACTTTTTATTTAAACCTTTATTAAACTAATTAAAAGCTAAACCCTAATTGCTAATTTAAACTAATTAAAATTAATTAAACTAACTATTTAACTAACTAGGGACTAACTATGCAAATCCCTAAAGGACTAACAGGAAAGCTAACTAACTAACGGAGGGACTAACCTAGAAACTTTAAAGTTTCAATTCCTACCCTGAGGCTAACCCCCGACTACAAACTAAATCCAAATAAGCCTTAAAAATAAGTTGAGAACAAAAGGTGCTTAAAATAAAAAACTTATAAAATCAAAGTTGGAGATTAAGCTGGTGTGAGCAACTTTAACAAAAGCACAATAAGCTGAAAACCATTAGTAAGCTCTAAAAGAGCTTATTAATAAGCTGAACTCAGAAAGTAAGGGTTTCCCCTTGGTTTCACTTACAAGCTTATAAAAAGCTCAATTTAAGCTCATTTTCAAAAACTAAAGTAGTTCTATAAAGCCTATAACGTGTTTTAACTAATTATGAAAAGATTAATAGCTCAATAATACTAGGACCTATCTGAAATTGAATGACAAAATGCTAAACTCAGGAATAAGCATGAAAAGCACAAAATCAGTTTAAGCTCTAAAACTCAATTGAAAACTATATATCTACGTAACATACATATCTATTAAGCTATAAATCATCTTCATAAGCTAGAATTCAAATTTTAAGAAACTATCTTACTACTTACTGTTTTTGGTCTTTTAAGATTTTTAGTGACTTTTGGAACATTGAATGTACTATAGCAATTAGCTTAGAAATGAAAAATCAAGCCTTAATTCTAATTTTGCTATATTATACTATCTGATACTAAAAGATAGCTTTTAAATCCTACAAATTCTTTTTAAAAGAAACTTAAAACAGCTTACATACTCAACATGTGCTGATTCTATTGAACTAAGAAAAAAGAAAAAGTGCAGGTTAACCCTAGTGATGCCAATACCTTAACACACTCAAATGTGTGTGTATTAACTCATGCAATTTATAGCAAAAATCCAAGCCTTAAGAGGCTTTGGATCAAAATTTCACAGCAAAAAGACAGGAAATAGGTACCTTGTGCTCGAGAAGAAAATTAAGCATAACTTGTTAATTTTGAAATCTACTTATAAAATCCACTTCACTAATGACCTTAAATGAAACTAAAGCTAACTCATTAAAATGCTCAAAAACCTTTGAACTTTAAAGGTCAAATTTTCTTAAACCAAACACCCCTTAAGGTTTGACATATTTGAGATAAGCTTTTGAAAATGTAATCTACCTAGCCTAACTTGATTACCAGATTAAAAAAAACAACTTATAACAACTCAAGTAAGCACAAATCAACAGCTAAATAAGCTTCAATTAAAATCTAAACTAAATTAAACTAATATTTTTTTTTGGTTTTTTTAAGACTTATATGCAGATTTAATAAGATACTATGATCTAGCTATTACAATTAAAGATAGATGAACAATTAATGACTAGGATATACAAATAGCTATTAATAAGCACACAATATAAGACAAATAAGCAGTTCTACAATTCATAAGAAATTTTAAGCTAAATTAAAACAAGGAGAGTAAATGAAAATTACTTGAGGACTTAGATAAACAGAAGTATAAAAAGGCTCTTAGTAGCTATTATACAAGCTCTCCTAGCTTTTTAATTAGTAGGAGGTTAAGTCCTTGGGAGCTCATCCAAGGCTAGCTCCCCTTCCATAGCTTTTGAAACGATTTTAGTATTTTAAGTAAAATTAATAACCAAATTAAATTCAATTCCAGCTTATAGACTAAAAGAGCTATATAGAGCTTATTGAGAGTTTATGGATTAGTAACAAAAGTTTGGAGAGAATTTAGAGATTAAGCACAAAGTAACTTTTAGTATCAAGAAATTTTATTAAAGTTTAAGTAATGATTACAAAGCTTGGAAACTGAAAGTTTTTACATGATACTTGAAAAGAAATTACATTTGAAAAAGTAAATTTGCATAAGCAAAAGTAAAATTAAGCTAAAAATAAGATTAGCTTAAAATACTCCTCGAATATATCGTGTGTGTGTGAGTGTATGTGTGCTATTTATATGCCATTTGGTGAAGCTTTCCAGACCCTTGCCTTGCTCTATACTCTTTAATCTCATCCCTCCATTTCCTTCAATGATTGGATCACAAATATTGGCCGTTGGATTGAATGTGGACACTTGAGGATTGCAAGCTGTCATTTTCTTTGATTGTTGACAGCTTGTGCTTTATTTGTGGAGTAGTTTAGTGCTAAAAAACCCACCCATATGTGTGCTTTCTCATCTCTTCGTGGATTTGAGGCTTGAGGAGGTGAGATAGTAAATGCCTTGATTAGACTTAATTTGGTATTGTAATCTTGTTAGTGGAGCTATTGAATAGACTGTCTCTGCCCCTCATTTCAAAATAACTTTGATTTACCTAGTGTTGAAAGATTTGAAGTCGAATGGGTGATAGTACCATTTTGGCGCCAAATGTTTTAACTGAATTTGGGTTTTAATATTCAGTTAGAGTTGGGAGAATTGCAAATTATGTCCTTTCATCTTTCTTGTTTTCTTTTTATGTTATAATGCACTTTATGAAAGTACAAATTGTCCTTGGAGTTTTAAAAGAAAGAGTTGGACTAGGTAATGGGCTTATTGATTTGGGCTTTTGGTATCCGGGTATGGTTTTTTAAGGGTTTAAAGGCCCATTAAGGGTTCTAAGGCCCAATAAGAGGTGAGGGGCTATTTTTGGACTTTTGTGAAACTTTAAGGGTTAAAATGGAATATTTTTGGGTTTTGTCTTTGACCAATGTTTGACCATTTTGACTGGATTTTACTGAGGCTTGACTTTTTTGGCTTCGGCTTTGATTCTTTGGCTTCTTTTTTGTACTCTTCTAATTCTCGTGTCCGAGCTTGCCCGTTTTTTGACTGTTTTCTTGTGATTTCTGATATATCCGTACTTGCACACACAAAACACAAATTCAAGCATATTTTTGCCATTTTTGGTCTGTTTTAGGTTTAATTGGGTTATTTTAGGTACAAACGGATATGTGTATTTTACACTAAGTAAGGATAATATGATCCGAACTTCATATTTTGTTATCAATTAACTAACATTACGAACCCTTTGCTCATTATAGTCTTTATTCAATTATTTACGCAACTTTGACTTTCAAAAGTCAAACTTAGTAGTTGACTTTTTACCCAAAAATACCTAAACTTGACTGGGCCGTAAAACGTTCGTTTTTAGGAGTTACAAGGCCCACCTTATATCAAAACGGACCTTAGAACATCCTTTATCATTATCAAAAGCCTAAAATAGATTTCAAAATTTTCTCGACATGCCACGATCAAACTTAGTTTTCTGGTCAAACTTGGTCAACCCAAAGTCATACCAAATCACATTTTTATCAAAATCTAACTATTCCAACATGTTTAACTAGCCTAAAAACATGTATCAAAACTACCAAACACATGCTCATACTCAAAATATTTTGAAATCAATTTTGCACTTGAATCATCTATCAACAACTATAATATACATAATATGAACAATTTAACAACATCAAAACATAGCTAGA
Organism: Tanacetum coccineum; assembly: GCA_026074375.1. Classification (NCBI taxonomy): domain Eukaryota; kingdom Viridiplantae; phylum Streptophyta; class Magnoliopsida; order Asterales; family Asteraceae; genus Tanacetum; species Tanacetum coccineum. The sequence goes on from BQNB010013545.1 coordinate 43,896, forward strand.
AGACTCACAACAACACTCAATGTGTTGGATTCAGTTTCCCCTTTGGTTTGAAAATCGAACAAGCAAGCAAGACCAAAACCAAGACCTTTCTCAACCAAACCAAGCCTTTAAATCAACAATCTAATACCCTTGAACACTCATTTATACTAAAAAATCACAAGAACACACCAAAAATCTAATTTCTTGAAATCTTAGTACATGTGAGGTTTTCTTTGTGGGAACTGTAGAGGATTAAATAAGGATTAATAATCTATTAATAGATCATAATGCATGTATGTAAATAATTTGTGGTGATGATTTTTGTGTGGGTGGTGGTGTTCGAACGGCAACAAGAGGAGGAAGAGAGGAGAGAACAAATTTTGTGAAAGAGTGTATGTGTGTGTGAGTGTGGTGTTATTTATAGAAAATAACTTTGATTACTTGACAACATTAGCCCCTCCTTTCTTTTAGTCCTTGCAAAGTTAATACAAAATGGTTATTTATTTCGTTACCTAGCCGACCTAGGACACGGGTCACCACACGTTTCGTAAATTTTTTATTCCATCCCACTAAACATAGTTTAAAACCTTTAATAAAACATTAAAACACATAGGGCTCGACCCTTGACATACTTTTTACAAAAATCTCAGGGAAACGTCTTAAAGTACGAAATAACATATTTACGCTCTTGGAGCAACAAAATACGTTTTTCTGACTTTCTTCGACACTAAAAACAAATAGAAACTTAATCACGGATTGAAATTATCCTATAAGTAGAAATTTCTATCAAACCTCATATAGTATAAACAACTATAACTATTTACGTAGCAAAACTAATTATCGTAACTCGGGATAAACGTTGACCTGAAACTCGGGTTGTTACATTCTCCCCTCCTTTAGGGAGTGTTGTCCCGGTGCTCAGCTTGACTTATCCGCTTTACTCGCTTCATCCTTACTGGTAAAGAGATGAGGGTACTTTTTCTTAATCTGATCCTCATGTTCCCTAGTAAATTCTGGACCTCTTTACGAATTCTAATAAACTTCAACAATAGGTATCCGACTTTGATTAAGTTGCTTAACCTCTCTATCAACAACTTCCATTGGCTTTTCAATCATATGCAACTTATCATCAAGTTGAATCTAATCCATCGGAACAACAATATCACCTTCCGCTAAACATCTCTTACGATTCAAAACATGAAAGGTACTATGAATTCCTTTCAATTCTTCAGGCAACTCCGACGTATAAGCTACAGGACCAACTCAAGCTAGAATCTTAAATGGCCCAATGTAACGTGGACTTAGCTTTCCGCTGTTTCCAAAACACACAATGCCCTTCCATGGCGATACTTTAAGCAGTACCATATCACCAACTTCAAATTCCAACGGCTTAGCTCTTTTATCTGCATAACTCTTCTGGCGACTACGAGCAGTCAACAAACGATTCTTAATTTGGACAATCTTCTTGGTCGTATCACGGATCAATTTTGGACCGGTGAGTTGGCTATCCCTAACCTCACTCCAGCATATAGGTGACCTACATTTCTGCCCATACAAAGCTTCATATGGTGCATCCTTAATACTTGTGTGATAACTATTGTTATATGAGAACTCGACCAATGGAAAATGGCGATCCCAACTACTTCTAAAGTCAATCACACAGGCACGCAACATATCTTCTAGCATTTGTATTGTCCTCTTGCTTTGACAATCCGTTTGAGGGTTAAAGCCGTACTCATATCCAAATTCGTCCCCAACGCTTCCTGAAGCGATCTCCAGAAATTAGACATAAAATGGCTATCTCGATTCGAAATAATCGAAACAGGTACACCATGCCTACACATAATTTCTTTTAAGTAAAGTCGTGTGAGTTTCTCCATACTATCCGTTTTCTTCATTGGCAAGAAATGAGCTGATTTGGTCATTCGGTCGACAATAACCCAAATTGTATCATACCCACTCGGCGTTCTTAGCAATCCATTCACAAAATCCATAGTGATCCTTTCCCACTTCCAAACTAGAATCTCAGGTTGTTGCAGCAATCCAGACGGTTTCTGATGCTTGGCTTTAACCTTCGTACAAGCCAGACACTTACTAACATACGTGGCGATATCAGCTTTCATATTCGGCCACCAGTACAACAACTTCAAATCTTGATACATCTTGTCTGATCTCGGATGGATAGAATACTTGGACTTATGCGACTCATGCATAACCAAATCCCTCAATCCACCAAATCGCGGCAACCAAACATAATTTCCAAAACAATGCATTCCATCAGGGCAAAATTTAAATATCAGCTTAATCAATTTCCCCAAATTTTCTTTCCTTACATACTTCTTCTTCATTACTTCATTTCGTGCTTCACGAATTTGCTTTGGTAAATCATTGTGAACAGTCATCATCAAAGCTCGAACACGCAATGGCTTAATTCTTTCTTTGCGACTCAAGGCGTCAGCCACAACATTCGCTTTTCCAGGATGATACCGAATTTCACAATCATAATCACTTAACAACTCAATCCATCTCTGTTGTCTCAAGTTCAGCTCTTTCTAATTCAAAATATATTGTAGGCTCTTGTAATCGGTGAAAACCACACACTTTATCCCATACAAATAATGTCTCCATAATCTAAGAGCAAAAACAACGGCTCCTAACTCCAGATCGTGAGTAGTGTAATTCTCTTCATGGACTTTCAATTGTCTAGAAGCATATGATATCACCTTCTCTCTTTGCATCAACACGGCTCCATAACCCTTAAGTGACGCATCACAATACACCACAAAATCTTTCGTTCCCTCGGGTAACGCTAAGATCGGTGCACTACACAACTTCCGCTTCAATGTCTAAAAAGCTTCCTCTTCTTCTTTTCCCCATTCGTATTTCTTATCTTTCTGAGTCAACTTAGTCAGCGGCTTAGAAATCAAAGAAAAACCTTCAATGAACCTCCTATAGTAACCAGCCAATCCAAGAAATTGCCTTACCTCCGTTGGCATTGTCGGTGCAACCCAACTCTTAATGGCTTTGATCTTGGCAGGATCAACATGAACACCACTACGATCAATCACATGACCCAGAAATTGTACCGAATCTAGCCAAAAATCACACTTTGAAAACTTGGCGTACAATCTCTCTTTCTTAAGCAGCTCCAAAATAATCTTCAAATGCTTCCCATGCTCTTCTTCGTCCTTGGAATAAATCAGAATATCATCGATGAACACTATGACGAACTTATCAAGATATGGCTTGCATACTCGGTTCATCAAGTCCATAAACACAGCAGGTGCATTAGTCAATCCAATTGACATTACTTGGAACTCAAAGTGACCATACCGAGTTCTAAATGTTGTAATTATAATGTCTTCTTCTTTAATGTGTAACTGGTGATATCCTGATCGTAGATCGATCTTAGAATACACGCTCGAACCATGCAGTTGGTCAAATAAATCGTCGATTCTCGGAAGAGGATAACGATTCTTGACAGTTAACTTGTTCAAGTCGCGATAATCTATACATATTCTATAAGATCCTTCTTTCTTCTTTACAAACAAAACTGATGCTCCCCACGGTGATAAACTCGGATGAATAAATCCTTTCTCCAGCAGCTCTTGCAATTGTAACGATAACTCTTTCATCTCAGACAGTGCCAATCTATACGGTGCACACGCAACAGGTGCAGCTCCCGGCACTAGATCGATTCGAAACTCAACTTGCCTCGGCTGTGGCAGTCCTGGCAAGTCCTCAGGAAACACCTTAGGGAAGTCACAAATTACAGGCACATCTTCCATTCGTTTCTCCTTCAATTTCTTCTCGTTATCGGTACCAAAACAACATGCAAACCTCGCTCGACATACTTCATGGGCCTTGATTCACGAAATAATCTTCAATCGGAGATCCACCTTTGTCACCATTTAACTATATAGGTTTTATTCCACATTAAGGTATCACGTACAAACTTTTCTCGCCACAGACGATAACGGCATCGTGCTTGACATGCCAATCCATACCGATGATGACGTCAAACGTACTAATCCTAATCAGCATAAGATTGATTTCAAAAATATGGTTCACTAAACTCAAAGTGCAACCTTTCAAAACAGTGTTCGTACTAACTATCCTTCCGTCAGTTAACTCTACTTCATAACTATCCCCTATTTTAATCGGTTTGATATCAAGCAATGAACTAAATCTAGTGTTCACAAAACTCCTATCGGAACTCGAATCAAATAAAACAGAAGCATATCAGTTATTTAGCAGAAACGTGCTAGTAACCACATTCAGACCTTTTGGCTCAGCGTCCTTAATGGCATAAGCTCGACCACGAACTTCTCCAGCTTCTTCTTGCTTCACCTTCTTCGGACATCGGTTCCTAGTATGACCTGCTCGACCCTCACTCATCGCATCGCTCTCATAAGTCCAAACTAGGACTGTGCGTTAGCACCGTCAGTACACTCTCTTCTCCCTACAAATACCTTTCTTATGTCCAACCTTTCCTACATCTGTGACATTTCGAGAGTACACTGACCAACATGGCGGATAAAAACAACGTCACACAAAGGGAAGCTTTACATCAGTAGGAGCAGGGAACCATGGCTCAGAGCATTTCCTGCTTTTGGGTATTCTGCAAGTCTGGCGTGTGTTATCCTTTGATTGCCCTACATACTATTTCACCTTGAAGGTTTTCCCACGTGTGGGTGTTATTACCTTCCAAAATTCTTTCATTTCTAGCTTGCGAACTTTTCGGTTAGGGCAGCACTACACCAATCCGATTCCCCGAGCCGACGTTCCTTCCTTACAAAAAATATCCGTCACACCTCATACCTCTATCAACATAGTACACGCCTCCATCAATTTTGAGCCTCATACGTACTGCTTCATTCAAATCAAGCAAGCTTAGCGTGTCACATTCACCTTGATGTTATCCATTAAACCACGATATCCCACCTCACAGAATTTGCCAACTCTCCCCAAACCCCATCGAATATAAGCATTAACTTTCACTCTTTCAGGCTCTACCATTCTTGGAAACATCAATGCAAGCTCGTTGAACCTCTGAGTATAAGCAACAATGTCATACTCCTTAACCTTCAAGTTCCACAACTCGTGCTTCATACGTTGTATCTCTTCTATCGGATAAAACTCAACAGTCATCAGTTGCTTCATCTCAGTCCAAGGCATTTGGTTCACAGTCTCCAAACCCATAGTTGTAACTTTAGTTTTCCACCAAGTCAAAGCTGGTCCTTCCAATATAGTAGCAGCAAACTTTACCTTCTTACCCTTGGCACATTCACTGATCTCGAAAACACTCTCAGTTTTCTTAAACCACCTTCACAATTCAACAGCTCCTTCCCACGAAAGGCAGCAGGATTGCACTTCATAAACCCAGCAAAAGTGCACTCACAAACAGCAGGTGCAGTGTCTCGACCTCTAACTAGCCCAGATCCACTAGCATCGTTCCTAACATTCGCTTGCCTTGCCCGCTCAGCAGCAATAGCGGCATCAACACTTTCCTTGATCATTCGGCGAATAGCAGCTTGAGTCATAGGTGCAGACTTTGGAGGCATGATTCTGTCACGTCACACAGAAAACAATCTGGTAAGCATTCATAATATGATACTCTCATAACATGATATAATGACAAATCAACCACAACAACAGCCACACAACATCAAGTAGTAATCAAAAGATAGTCATTCATTTTTCATCACAAAGAGTTAATACATAGTTGCATTGTTTCATGAAATGATACAAATCGTTACAACCAATAGTACTAGTTCTACCAACTGAGGACTCAGTTTAGTGATTACACAATGAAAGAAACTACAATTGAAACTAAACTACTACACATCAGGAGGAGATCCTTACGGCTCAAACAAAGGACTTTTCTCATCTTTAATCGAAACATCAATAGCTTCATTCGGTCTTTCTTGAACACAAATCCCCTACGAATCATCTCTTGATAGAACTCATGAGCTCGAACCCTAGTCCAATGGAGATCTTTCTCGACTCGTTCATTCTGCATACGAAGGAATGTGTTGCTCAACCTTGCTTCTTCAAGTTCCTTCTTCAGTTTCTTACACTCAGCTTTTTTTCAACATTCTCAAGCTTTTCAACCAACTTTTCCATTGCTGCAGTTCCTTGTTCCACCTGATCCGAATTTATATTTCATTACCCAAATCCAAAATTAATTTACCGTAAAACCTATCATTTGCCTCTCCTTTCTTCTCGACTGATGCATGCGCTGTCTCGCGACCACACAATCGTCTCAAAAAATTGACCATTCGACCAAAAAGAGAGTCAATATCCCGCCTCATGAAGCCAGGTAGCAATCTATCACCATCCTCTCGAGGAATAGCGGCAGTAGACGATTCACCTATCTCATAGACACTAAGGATATGTCAACTCTGGCTCATTCTCATCTTCCTCAATGTCGATCTCTATATCATCTTCATCTTCTTGAGGATCTTCTTCTTCCTCAAATTCGTCTTCTTCCGGGTCTTCGTCTTCATCTTCTAAGATAGGTTCGGGAACAACAAGAGCATCATCATGTTGATTCAGCTCAACAACGGGTACATCATGATCATGATCGGGAGGAATCACATTCACCATGATGATCTAGAAAATATCATATAATACTTAATAGCGTATCACTTCTTATTATTATCGAAACACTATTATCAAAACAACAGTTCGCATAAAAGCGCAACAAACAAAAAGTTATAATTCGCGACATTCTCGATCCGCATATATCTTAGTTATATCTTAAACATACATAATAGTAGTTATCATATAATCACATGACATTTTATGCATACAACACATGCACAAATGCACCAATACCTAATACTTTATGCATCAAACATATGCATAAAAGTGTGTGTGTGTGTGTGTGTGTGTGTGTTCACACATATAACCATACATACAATATCACTTCAACGTAACAATTAATAAATGTACCTTAACAAGTAACCAATGGTCACGAGGAGCTATCGGCGTCGCGTGTAGACGCGGTCATAGTTTAGTGTTTTTCAAAAGACTAGACCTACGTTCCTTACAATCTTACACTCTGACATTACTTTGGATATCTAAACATGACTACATCCAAGTTTTGAAAACAACATAGTTCTTTACAACCGAGCTTTGATATACCAATCTGTAACACCCGCCCCAGGGGGCATCAGATTGTGCAGCGTAATTAGCAATTTGGTGTTATAAATAGCATCCGTCACCACGACTAATAGAAAACGACTCAAAATTAAGACGTTTACCAAACTTGTTGTTCCATAAATATAAGAGTTAAAGTGCATTTAGGTCCCACACAGAATCGTAACCTACGTCAATTACAAACCTTGAAAAACAATGTAATTATCTTTAAATAAAGGACATTGTGCTTTAAACACCACATGAGATCCTTGTTTTTGAAGACCGGAACACACAACAAGAAGTTCTTTCATAACAATCCAGCACCACTATGCACGACACTCCCACGCATCGTTGCTTCAGCCTTTGGTTACTAGGATAAACATGTTTAAAACTTCAACAACAAAGTGAGTAAAAATTCAAGAGTTCCCCTAAATTAATCAATAAGTAAAAACATATGAAAAACACATTATAGTTCCTCGGAAAAAACAAAGGCAACAAATGTACTGTATAGCAAACTTCTCCAATGGGTACTTTGTCATCGAGAGCTCTCATGAACGAGACAATAACAATCGGAATTGTTTAAATTTGACCGAGCTGTCAAAACACCTTCAACCTACCCCACCTCAATCATATATGCTGCTTTGTCACTACCAGTTGCCCCACCACAAATCCACACCACCAACCCCCCAAACCCACCCCCACGCTATCTCGATCCGTCGACATACCCACAGTTAATCTAACATTACTACCAATATGGTCTCTATGTAGCGCACTGTTGTGTCCTAAACGGCCCTAACCCCCCATAATACAAGGCTATTTATTGTCCAATTCCTAATATTTTCTACAATAACAAAATGTTTCGTTTTTGACTGCGGTGGTCAACTAAGGATTCAAACCCAGTTCAAGGTTGTCAAAACAATAGATCTATTTAATGCATTAGCATTTACCTCACAACAAGGCAATTAACGGTTCTTGAAATAAGGGACTTCGGACAAATAAAAAAAAATAAAAAAAAACCCCTTATGCGGAAACAATCTCATAATCGGGTCTAGCATACCATAAAATCATATGTGTTCGATTTATAAAACAAACATGTATCCCCCTTGCGGGTTTAAAAACATTTAAAAGAATTTAATGCGAGGCTTTGAACTCACCTTAAGTAAATGATCCAAATCAATTAATCAATCAACAAGCACAATAAACTTCACGTCTCAACCGCGACATATAAATTACATATATATAGCGGCACGTGACTAAAAGTATAACATATCATATATTGCATACTTGCATATATATATATATATATATATATATATATATATATATATATTATATATATAGTACATATATATTATTTACATATATTCCAGTTCATTATAATGAATCTCCAAGTGCCACGCAAAACATTTCACTTTGACTAACTTAACAATATCACAACGTTTTCAATAAAGTTTCCATTTTTAAAAAGCTTGTCGAAAGTAAAGATAATACAACCCATACGTATAGTTTCATCTTAGTTTAACTAAATTAACGAAATCATTGGCTGTTTTAAACTATATTTTAAAAGTATACGCAAGTTTGACTTGCAATAAGTCAATACTTCGTAAGTTACTTTTTACCCAAAAATAAACTCATACTTGACTCGGCCGTTAAGATTAATGTAAACCGGGTCCGTAAAATCTTCGTTTTTGGGAGTTACCCAAAGGCTACCTTATATCAAAACGGACCTTAGAATATCCTTTATCAATTCAAAAGCGAATTTAGATTTTAAATTTTTTCTCGAACACGTAGTTAAGTAATCTTTCTAGTTTTCTATAGAAAGTCAATCTACAAAGTCATACCTAAACTATTTTACTGTGTAATCCAACATTCCAACATGTTTAACTAGCCTAAAAACATGTACTAAAACTATCAAACACATGTTTATACTTGAAATACTTTCAAACCCATTTTGCACTTGAATCAACTAGCTACAATTACATATAGGTAATAACCATCTAATTAATCAAGACAAAAACATAAACAAGTGCTCACAAAGCAATAACAAGACTTGACTTCGCTTCCCCGCTTGACCTCAACGTACGGTATACGAACACAAAAGACCAAAACAAACATGACTTTTCAAACCAAACCACTTCAAAATAACAACAATCTTATCAATTAGGGAAAACACTTCCTTATACATCCAAATCAAGAAATTGACAAATACCCAACTTCTTAAATACGCATTGATGTTTGGTTCATTCTTAGCGGGATTTGTAGAGGATTAAACTAGGATTATAATGGTATAATTGGATTTAAATGCATGTAAGTAACAAATTTTTGACAATGATTTGTGTGTGTGTTTTACTTCGAACGACAAGAGGAGAGGGAGAGGATAATAGATTGAAAATTTTGGTAAAATGTTAAATGGGAGTATATGGACCCTATTTATAGAATAAGAGTTTGACTAATTGGCAATTTAGGTCCCTCCTTCTCATTAGTCCTTTCAAAGTTAATACAAAAGCATTCCTTTTATAAGTAAATTCGACCAACATATCAGGTAACATCACGTTAGTAAATATTTTAAATCCGTCCCACTAAATATAGTTTAAAACCTTTATTAAAACGTTAAACCTCGTAAAACACGACCTTTAAACACGACCTTTAAACACGGTTTTTACAAAAATCTAGGGAAACGACGAAACATACAAAATTAACATATTTACGCTCTCGGAGCAATAAAATAAATTTTTCAGACTTTCTTAAATGCTAAAAACAAATAGAAACTAAATCACGGAAATGAAATTCACCAATAAATGGAAATTATAATCAACCACATACAGCATAACGACTATAATTATTTACGTAATTAAAATAACTATCTTAGCTAAGGATAAACCTTGACCTAACTCGGGTTGTTACATTCTCCCCACCTTTAGGGAGTGACATCCCGGCACTCAGCTCGTCTTATTCACTCTTTTCGCTTTGTCCTTACTTGTAAAGATATGAGGGTACTTCTTCTTAATCTGATCCTCATGTTCCCAAGTAAACTCTGGACCTCTTTGCGAATTCTAACAAACTTTAACTGTAGGTATCCGACTCTGCTTAAGTCGCTTAACCTCTTTATCAACAATCTCTACTGGTTCCTTAATCATATGCAACTTATCATCAAGTTGAATTTCTTCCATCGGAACTACAACATCACCTTCCGTTAAACACTTCTTAAAATTCAAAACATAAAAAGTACTATGTATCCCTTTCAATTCTTTAGGCAACTCCGACGTATAAGCTACAGGACCAACTCAAGCTAGAATCTTAAATGGCCCAATGTAACGTGGACTTAGCTTTCCGCTGTTTCCAAAACACACAATGCCCTTCCATGGCGATACTTTAAGCAGTACCATATCACCAACTTCAAATTCCAACGGCTTAGCTCTTTTATCTGCATAACTCTTCTGGCGACTACGAGCAGTCAACAAACGATTCTTAATTTGGACAATCTTCTCGGTCGTATCACGGATCAATTTTGGACCGGTGAGTTGGCTATCCCCAACCTCACTCCAGCATATAGGTGACCTACATTTCCGCCCATACAAAGCTTCATATGGTGCATCCTTAATACTTGTGTGATAACTATTGTTATATGAGAACTCGACCAATGGCAAATGGCGATCCCAACTACTTCTAAAGTCAATCACACAGGCACGCAACATATCTTCTAGCATTTGTATTGTCCTCTTGCTTTGACAATCCGTTTGAGGGTGGTAAGCCGTACTCATATCTAAATTCTTCCCTAACGCTTCCTAAAGCGATCTCCAAAAATTAGACGTAAAATGGCTATCTTGGTCTGAAATAATCAAAACAGGTACACCATGCCTACACATAATTTCTTTCAAGTAAAGTCGCGTGAGTTTCTCCATACTATCCGTTTTCTTCATTGGCAAGAAATGAGCTGATTTGGTCAGTCGATCGACAATAATCTAAATCGTATCGTACCCACTCGGGGTTCTTGGTTGTCCACTCACAAAATCCATAGTGATCCTTTCCCACTTCCAAATTGGAATCTCGGGTTGTTGCAGCAATCCAGACGGTTTCTGATGCTTGGCTTTAACCTTCGCACAAGTTAGACACTTACTAACATACATGGCGATATCAGCTTTTATATTCGGCCACCAGTACAACAACTTCAAATCTTGATACATCTTGTCTGATCCCGGATGGATGGATTACTTGGACTTATGCGACTCATGCATAACCAAATCCCTCAATCCACCGAATCGCGGCAATCAAACACGATTTCCAAAACAACATGTTCCATCAGGGCGAAACTCAAATATTTGCTTAATCAATCTCCCTAAATTTTTGGCCTTCACATTCTTTCTTTTCATTGCTTCCTCCTAAGCTTCACGAATCTGCTTTGGTAGATCATTATGAACAGTCATCATCAAAGCTCGAACACGCAATGGCTTATTCCTTTCCTTTCGACTTAAGACGTCATCCACAACATTCGCCTTTCCAGGATGATACCGTATCTCATAATCATAATCACTCAATAACTCAATCCATCTTCGTTGTCTTAAGTTCAGCTCTTTATGATTCAAAATATATTGGAGGCTCTCGTTATCGGTGAAAACCACATACTTCATTCCATACAAATAATGTCTCCATAATCTAAGAGCGAAAACAACGGCTCCTAACTCAAATTGTAAGTAGTGTAATTCTCTTCATGGACTTTCAATTATCTAAAAGTATACGCTATCACCTTCTCTCTTTGCATCAACACGGCTCCATAACCTTTAAGTGATGCATCACAATACACCAAGAAATTGTACCGAGTCTAACCAAAAATCACACTTTGAAAACTTGGAGTACAATCTCTCTTTCTTAAGCAGCTCTAAAATAATATTCAAATGCTTCCCATGCTCTTCTTCGTCCTTGGAATAAACCAAAATATCATCGATGAACACAATGACGAACTTATCAAGATATGACTTGCATACTCGGTTCATCAAGTCCATAAACACAGCAGGCGCATTAGTAAATCCAAACAGCCTCACTTGGAACTCAAAGTGACCATACCGAGTTCTAAATGCAGTAATTGGAATGTCTTTTTCTTTAATGTGTAACTGGTGATATCCTGATCGCAGATCGATCTTAGAATACATGCTCAAACCTTGCAGTTGGTCAAATAAATCATCAATTCTTGGGAGAGGATAACGATTCTTGACAGTCAAACTCGCGATAATCTATACACATTCTTAAAGATCTATATTTCTTCTTCACAAACCACACCGGTGCTCCCCACGGTGATGAACTCGGACGAATAAATCCTTTCTCCAAAAGCTCTTGCAATTGTACCGATAACACTCTTATCTCAGACGGTTCCAATCTATATGGTGCACGTGCAATAGGCGTAGCCCCCTGGAACTAGATCGATTCAAAACTCTACTTGCCTCGGCGGTGGTAGTCTTGGAAACTCCTCAGGAAACACCTTAGGAAAGTCATGAATTACTTGCACGTCTTCCAATCATTTCTCCTTCGATTTCTTCTCCGTCACGTATGCCAAAAACAAATGACAACCTCGCTCGACGTACTTACGGGCCTTAATACAAGATATAACCTTTAATTGAGATACACCCTTGTCACTTTTGACTATCAACATCTTGTTCCCGTACGTTATACGAACAACTTTCTCGCCACAGACGATAATGGCATCGTGCTTGACAAGCCAATCCATACCGATTATGACGTAAAATGTACCAAGCTCAATCGGCATAAGATCGATTTCAAAAACATGGTTCACTAAATTCAAACTAAAACCTTTCGAAACAGTGTTCGTACTAACTACCCTTCCAACAATTAACTCTACCTCATAACTAGCTCTTATTTTAACCAGATTGATATTAAGCATGGAACTAAATCTAGTATCCACAAAACTCCTATCGAAACCCGAATTGAATAAAAAAAGCATAGCGGTTATTGAGCAGAAACGTACCAGTAACCACATTCAGACCCTTCGACTCAACATCCTTAATAGAATAAGCTCGACCATGAACTTCTCCAACATCCTCTTGCTTAACCTTCCTTGGACATCGGTTCCTAGTATGACCTTGTTCACCACAGTCATAACAAGTCAGAATAGGCACAACATTCACACCCATGGAAACATTCTTCTCCTTGCAGTACCCTTCCTTATGTCTAACCTTTCAACACTTGTGACACTTGATAGTACACAGACTAACATGGCGAGTAAAACAACATTCACACAAAAGAAGTGATCCAGAAGACACCTTTGCATCAGTAGGAGTGGTAACCATGGTTTGCGTATTCCCTTGCTTTTGGTTATTCTGTAAAGTTTGGCGTGAGTTATCCTTATGATTGCTCTTACCACTACTATTCCCACTTTGAAAGCTCTCCCACTTTCGCTTCTTTCCTTTCATAATTCTTTCATCTCTAGCTTGCGATTTCTGTTCCATCAACTTATGAGTCATACGCACAGCTTCGTTTAGGTTAGCAGGCTTAGAAGAAGTAACTTCACCCTTGATGTTATCAGTCAATCCCCAGATGTAAGCATTAACTTTCACTCTTTCTGGTTCAACCATTCTTGAACACATCAATGCTAACTCATTAAAACTCTGAGTATAAGCCACACTGTTATACTCTTTGACCTTCAAGTTCCACAGTTCGTGCTTCATTCTTTGAACTTCTTCTATTGGACAAAACTCTGTAGTCATCAACTGCTTCATCTCAGTCTAAGGCATTTGGTTCACAGTCTCCAAACCCATGGTTACAACCTTAGCATTCCACCAAGTCAAAGCAGATCTTTGCAATGTTGCAGCAACAAACTTAACCTTCTTGCCCTCTGCACATTCAATGATTCCAAAAATACTCTCATTTTTCTCAAACCATCTTCGTAATTCGATAGCTCCTTCAGTACCATGAAAATTAGTAGGATTGCACTTCATAAACCCAGCAAAAGTGCACTCACGAACAACAGGTGCGACATCTTGACCCCTTACTGGTCCAGATCCTCTAGCTTCATTTCCAGCATTTGCATGTCTAGCTCGCTCAGCAGCGATAGCAGCATCGACACTTTCCTTAATCATTCGATGAATAACAGCTTGAGTTAAAGGTGCAGACTTTAGAGGCATGATTCTGTCATGTCACATAGAAAAAAATCTGATAAGCATTCATAACATGATATACTCATAACATGGTACAATGACAAATCATCACAACAACAGTACACAACATCAAGTATAATTAAAAGATATTCATTAATTTTTCATCATATAAGAGTTAATACATAGTTTGCATTGTTTCATGAAATGATACTAACGTTACAACCCAATAGCACAAGTCTACTAACTGAGGACTCATTTAGGTGATTACAACCAATAAAGATACCACAATTGAAACTAAACTACTTAAGAATCCCGAGGAGAACCTCCATGGCTCAGATGAGAGGACTAATCTCATCTTCAATGTGGAACATCGATACTTCATTCATTCTTTCATCAACACAAATCCCCTACGAATCAGCTCTTGAACAGAACTCGTAACTCGAAGGTCTATTCCAATAAGATCTTACTCTCAACTCGTCGTTCTGCATACAAAGGAATTGTTGCTTAAACCTTGCTTCCTTTAATGTTCCTTCTCAGCTTCTTACACTCAACCTTGTCTTCAGCTTACCAAAGCCTGTTCAACCAGCTTTTCCATGTTTGTCAAGGCCGAACATCAAAGGCCATCAGGATTGTTGGTACAACCCAAGATACCTGAATGGAAGTAGGACAACATCACTATGGATTTTTTCACAAAGCTCCTTAAGACGTAGCAAGGCTACGACACCATTTAGGTAATTGTTGACCGACTCACTAAGTCTGCAATTTTCACACCAATGAGAGAGACTGATCCTATGGATAAACTTGCAAGAATATACCTAAAGGAGGTTGTCA
Organism: Tanacetum coccineum; assembly: GCA_026074375.1. NCBI lineage: Eukaryota > Viridiplantae > Streptophyta > Magnoliopsida > Asterales > Asteraceae > Tanacetum > Tanacetum coccineum. The sequence goes on from BQNB010013545.1 coordinate 58,955, forward strand.
CGAGGCATGGAATACCTGTTTCAATCATTTGTGATCGCGACCCGAGGTTCGCATCCAACTTCTGGAGGTCACTTTAGAATGCTTTAGGTACTAATTTGGATATGAGTACTGCGTACCATCCACAAACAGACGGGCAAAGCGAGAGGATAATTCAAACTCTTGAGGATATGTTGCATGCTTGCGTGATCGATTTCGGAAAAGGTTGGGTTAATCACTTACCGTTAGTTGAATTCTCTTATAACAATAGCTATCATGCTAGCATCAAGGCCGCACCATTCAAAGCACTTTATGGTTGAAAGTGTCATTCACCTGTTTGTTGGACCAAAGTTGTAGAAGCTCAAATCCCTGGTCCAAAACTAATTCAAGAGACGACTGAGAAAATTGTCCAAATCAAGCAAAGGATGCAAGCCGCTCGTGATCGACAGAAGAGTTATGCCGATCTGAAGCATAAACCAATGGAATTCCAAGTCAGAGATAAAGTTATGCTTAAAGTTTCACCTTGGAAAGGGGTCGTACATTTTGGCAAACGGGGTAAGTTAAACCCTAGGTATGTTGGACCTTTCAAGGTGTTAGAAAAGGGTGGAGATGTTGCTTAAAAGCTCGATCTTCTACCAAAGAGCTAAGTAGGGTTCACAATACATTTTACGTATCAAATTTGAAAAAGTGCTATGCCGACGAACCGTTAGCCGTTCCGCTGGATGGACTTCATTTTGATGACAAGCTTCAATTTGTTGAGGAACCCGTTAAGATCATGGACCATGAAGTTAAATGGTTGAAGCGAAGCCGCATTCCATTAATCAAGGTTCGATGGAACTCCAAGAGAGGTCCTGAGTTCACGTGGGAACGAGAAGACCAATTCAAAAAGAAATACCCACACCTCTTCAACAAGATCACATCGTCGTCAAGTGCTGCATCGTAAGCCTTGAGGACAAGGCTTATTTAACGAGGGAAGTCTATAACACCCTGTGTTTTCAAGTCATTGACGACGTCGATAAATCTATTATGTATCTTTTGTATTGTACGCGTTTGTTTTAAATCATAAACATTAAGCTAAATCGCGTAGGCTAAAAATTTTACGTCAATGTAAACGGGCATCAAACAATTAAATGTTTACATCAAGCAAGGGTTAAGTAATTATTTTAAGGATAATTATTAACTTTGTTCATGTTATTTTTATTGGTTGCGTAAAGTGATTTCGTTTCGCAATAAAATACGTTTAGGCATACCCGGAACCGCCAAAACTTTTCTACGCTTCAACAAATACCCACATTTATACCCAATACATAAAAGTTACAAAAATATATCATATAGATCATATATATGCCGAAATTATTGCAATTTATACAAAGTTATATAAAGAAAAATCTTACCACTTGGCTTTGGTACTTCACTAGTTCATTAAACACACCCATACCTTGTTACTTTGACTCAAGACATGAAAACAAGAACCCAAGAAACCACTGCATCATGCTCTTGACTTCTATTGCTTACTTTTTTGACCAAGACCCTCATATAATGCCAGTAACACAAGAGAGATTAACACATACAATGCAATAAACACTTAGTAAAAACACAAAACTTCTTCCGTGTGCTACTCTTATAGCCCCACGCAATGCAACCACATCCCAACCAAATCCATAGCATTTTTCTACAACCCATACTACTTATACACCTCCATCCTAATATATCAAAGGTATTTCCAAGCATTGATAAGCATCTTACAAGTATTAATCAAGATAAAGGAAGCTAGGGCTTATTTAAGAAACTAGGGTTTTCCTGTGCAAGTCTTTGGAATTTTTATCTAAACAAGGGTTTTTTTAGATTAAATTGGCATCATCATCCTACACCCATAAGTCAATCTAGAACTCTTTATGATCTTTCATTTATCATTATATGCATATGTTAGTTCTATTGTAGTTTGAATCACCATTTAGGATTTTTAACATGTAAATGGAGTTTTTACTTGTAATGACCATTTTGTATACTTATCTTATTTCTGCAACTATAAATAGATGGAAAAGGCTCCAGGTTTGGCTAAGACTCTTACACAGAGTTACTTACACTTCCATACTTTCTCAATACAAAAAGCACATACTTACTCACACACCGGAGGTGATTCGCAGGGACACCCCCTGCGCCTCACTTAACGTAGTGTTTCCATTTGTGTTGACATAGATTATTTAAGGCTTGGCAACTTAACATCCACAAGAAGAACTCTTCGATCTCATCGAAGCCTAATCGTGCCCATATTTGGACAATCAATATTCAAGTACCAAAACCATCAACTAAACAAGTACAATAAGACTGAAAGCTACTCCTTGATATTTGTACCTTTAAACCAAACCCAGTTTGCATTTATTAGTTGGAGTTGTACTAGAGTTATGGATACGGTAAAATTGTGTGATTGTTTTATGTGAAGGATTTTAAAGTAGGAACAAATCCCAACAATAAAGGTTTAAATGTCTTAAGTGAAGGGTTCAAGGTAGTGTTCATTTATGTGGATATAGGTATAAGATAACATGTTTTATTCAAAGTCAAATAAAAGTGTTTAGTTTTAGAGTTAATAATTTAATATCAGGTTTTAAATTTATCAATGCAGGTATATCTGAAACCAATGATATCACAAGTTGATTCGATTTCCTTTATTCTCGTTTATACTTATGCTTTTAGTGACACCCACTACCCAAATGAACACAACATAACATTTTCTTCGATGTAATTGATGTTTATGTTAATTTGGGTAAGTTTTGATGTTTGTGTTTAGTTGATTGAATATTTGAAAAAAGAACATACGATTGTTTAATCTAGAATCAAAGGGTCATTTAGGGTGTTTAGGATTTTATTTGATATAACTGACTTTTCAAATCCGAATATTTATTTTCAGACAGAAAAACAGTCAGGGATGGTGGTTGTTAGCCAAAATATGGGTTTGAGACGAGGAAGATGAAGATGAAGAACACAAGTGTATTTTTGTTAAATCACTTGCAAAGTTATTAATAATTGTAAATATGTGGGTATGTTACCGATAATAGACCTTTTCTAACATCGGTTTGCAAGATTGTACATCTTGAAAATTATGTTACAATTCCTTAGCCTTTACCTTTCATTTTCACACTATAAAACACACTCACTCTGTCACCATCTTCATATTCACCTCCTAAAACCATGTGTTTAATCTCATAATAAAGAACCCAATTCATAAACCCTAATTCATTTTCAAATCTTGCAAGAATCATAGATACCAATCATCAATATAACCCTAGGTGTTGATCCCAATGAATAGATCTTTAACTCCTTAGCTTGATGTAAGGTTTAGTATCCTTTAATAAATCAAAAGGTACTAAGAATGAAACTTTGAGTGAATGATATAAACTATGCGGAATCTAGTTTATACCACTAAGAAGTATAACCAATGGAACAATAATGTATGTTTGACAAAACAGAAAATATAACCAAAACAATAAGCTCCAATATATTAATACAAACACTCTTTGACAGTGTTAGGGTTTACAACCTTGAAGCTATGAAAACTGATATCTAAAACCATAACCTAGGATCTCCTTTTATACACCAATGAGTCCTTTACAAGATAACTACAAATCTTCTAAACTTCTATAAGATATCAACATATCTTCTAATTATATAAGATATACACAATATAAGTCCATACATATCACAAAACACATTTAACACTTCATCAGTACTAATCTTCATGCAGCAGTATAAAGTTCTTCTTCACCAGTATTAAGTTAGTACTAGCAGTACTAACCAGTTAGTACTGTTAGTTATAATCTGAGCAGTATAAACATTTTGGCTTGACAGTACAAAGTTGAATCAGCAGTATAAACTTGTAGAAGCCCTTAATTCCTAACAATCCTCCCCTAAACTTGTGATTTACCTTCAAATCATCAAGTTTCATGAATTAAACCTTTTGGCTCTGAGAGGATTCTTTCAAACACTTCAAGTTCTTGATCTTTCTACCTGATAGAAGATTTTCCTTAAAAGCTCATTGGCCATCTCTGAAGATTCATCCACTTGAAGTTTGTTAACCAACATTACAGTCATAAGTGCTCTTGTCAGTGGATAATCTTTTTCAACTAGCATGAAGATGTCATGTCCTCTTTCTGTAGACACATGATGAACACCACATGTATCATACAATCTCCATTTCAATGGATCATGCATATATCTCTGAAGCTTCCATAGTGTATCATCATCATCTGGTTCAAATAACCTCTTTAGTTCAACCCATAATACCTTCTCTTTATCAATTGTAGGCTCTGTTGAACTAAACTTCTTCTTAACCAAATCCCAAAGCTTCTCCATGTCATCTCTATCAAATCTCTTCAACATGTCTTCAAAAACTTGATAGACCTCTGTATGGTTTCCAACTCTTATAATTCTCTAGTAACTTCTTGATTCTTCAGTGAAAACTTCCTAGTCTATAATTGGATATTTAACCTGTAGAGCTTCAATGTACACTTCTTCTACTGTAACTATCACTAACAATTTCTTTATCTCTTCTTCGGATACTTCTTTTTCTTTTCCTGTAGATTGTTCTTCAACTGACCCTGAAACTTCTCCAATCTTTTGTCTTTTAGCGAGTGGCTTTTGAAAATCAAATCCAGATCTCCTCATCACTTCCTTTTCAATCTCAGAATCCTTAGGTACAAAAGATTGATTTTGATCCCATACTCTTTCAAATATAGGTCTAATATCTTCCATAGCCATTCCCTGAAATGACTCTGCTTGTATCCTCCTTGATTCCTTCAAAAAACATGGTACATGTTCTTCCTTACTTCAGATTTAAGAAAGATCTATTTTGTTTGCAATATCTGAGGCATAGCAGGATCACTAGCTAATCAATCAAATTAAGCTAATCAGCTTCACTATAACTTCTTTCATTATCTAACACCATTGCAATTCCAAGACTAGTGCTGATACTGAGATACTGTTAGAACTAGAAGAGCCTACTGAACTAATGGAAGATCTTGGTAGTAGTGAAAAGGGCGAAAAAGAAAATAGTACTACTGAGGTAAGCTTTACAACAAGATCTGATACCATTTGTTGATCCTAATGAATAGATCTTTAACTCCTTAGCTTGATGTAAGGTTTAGTATCCTTAGATAAATCCAAAAATACTAAAAATGAAACTTTGAGTGAATGATATAAACTATGCGGAATCTAGTTTATACCACTAAGAAGTATACTCAATGAAACAGTAAAGTATGTTTGACACACAGAAAGATATAACCAACACAATAAGCTTCAATATATTAATACGATCACTCTAATGAAGTGATAGGGTTTACAACCTTGAAGCTATGAATTCTATGGAAAACTGATATCTAAAACCATAACCTAGGATCTCCTTTTATACACCAATGAGTCCTTTACAAGATAACTACAAATCTTTTAAACTTCTATAAGATATCACAAAATCTCTTTAAAATATATAAATATTATACATATTCCTATCTTTATCGTAATATATACTTTGAACAAATCCATCATAATCCTTCACACGTCTTTATCTCATAGTCTTTAGTCTATCAGACATTCGCAGTATTAACTTATTCTCCAAAATAAATATTATACTAGCAGTACTAACTTTTGCTCTAGCAGTACTAACCAGTTAATACTGGTAGTTATAATCTGTGCAGTACAAACTCTTTAAGCTTGGCAGTACTAAGTTGAGCTAGCAATATAAACTTTATAGAAGACCTTAATTCCTAACAATCCTCCCCTAAACTTGTGATTTACCTTCAAATCATCAAGTTTCATGAATTAAAACTTTTGGCTCTGGAGGAATCCTTTCAACACTTCAAGTTCACTTGGTCTTTCTAACCATAGAAATTTCCTTAAAAGCTCGTTGGCCATCTCTGAAGATTCATCCACTTGAAGTTTGTTACCACATTAGCAGTCAAGTGTCTTTTCAGTGGAAAATCTTTTCAACTAGACATGAAGATGTCATGTCCGTTTTCTGATAAACACATATGACATCCACATGTATCATACAATCTCCATTTCAATGGATCATGCATATATCTCTAAAGCTTCCATAGTGTATCATCATCATCTGGTTTATATATATCTTGTAAACTACGTAACTTGTTCGTTATAATTCCGTTTTTCGAGTTCTTTATGTCCGTGGGTTCGTATTAAGGAATTTTATCAAAATATTATATTTATACAATTTATACCCCTGATGAACAGTAACTTTTACTGTTCATCACAGCTTATATAATTATTTTTATAAAGTTAATAATATATAACTTGTAAATGTCGTAACTTGTTCGTTATAATTCCGTTTTTCGAGTTCCTTACATGCTCACGATCCTTGTAAAGAGCACTATTTTTATAAAATATAAAACATAGGGTTTATAATTCGAATTCCAACAGTAGGTATTAAATAAAAATTAGGGTTTTCAATTAAATAAGCTAGTTTGTAATTATTTTATTTAAGAACCTTGCACTATTATTTTACCAAGTGTTGTACCGTATATTTCACATGTATTTAGTCCTCTAAATGTCCATGTCCTTTGTCCATATGAAATCATCATATACTTTATATAACTTTAAAATAAAACTAGGTGGTGATTAACTAATGCAACAAGTATGTATACAATAGAAAATAAATGAATGAGTATTGAAAACTTTAAATAGACCTTATAGAAGTCAAGTAGGATGATGAACACAAGATGTAAACCCCAATCAAGCCTTCAAAATCAAAACCCTAATCAAGAAAACCCTAAATATGTTTTCTTGATAATTCCTTGTTAAACCCGAATCCAAGCTTCCCAACACCTTGAGTAGTCTTAGGTAACCTTAGAATGAACACTTGAATGCTTGGAATACCTTGGATGAAAAATTAAAATGAAACCCTAAATGGTAAATGTGTGCCGTGGGTTTTGAGTGAAATAGAGAGTGTTCTTGCTTTGATTTACTTGTAGAAATTGTAAGAGTATGTTGGTGAACCTAGGGCTTCCTTTTATAGTATCTTGGAAACCATGAAACAACCTTAAATCTAAACCATGGGAGCAAATGGTTTGAGTACAAGTTGTAAGAAGCCTCTCCTCCTCCCTAGGCAAGGGTGCGGCAAAAGAGGGGGTTTAGGGTACATTGATGTGTAAGAGCTCTCCTCCTCCCTAGGAGGAGGGTACAAGTGACAAGCCAATCTTTAGAAACTTGGGTCTAAGGTACATTTGTGTAAGAATTAACATGTGTAGAAAAGGATTTAATGGATGTTTTGCATTTCTTTCTTGTGTAAAAGCTTAGGTCCGGTTTTGAGATGTTATAAGAAAGCAAAATAATTAAATTTTGAGTATTGGGTATAAATGTGGGTATTTGTTTGAGTGTAGATGGGTAAAGGTGCTTCCGGGTACGACCGAATGTAATTTATTGCGAAACGTAAGCGTTTTACGTAACCAACAAAAATAAATTATGAAAAGTTATAAATTATACTCCTAATAATCATATAACACTTGCTCGATGTAAACTTTAATTTGTTTGATGTCCGTTTACATTGAACGTTGATTTTTAGTTTACGCGATTTAACTATAAGATAATAATTAAAAGCGAACGCGTAAAACTCTAAAAATAAATAATGGAATTTATTAAAGTTGTAAATAACCTGAAAATGAGAAATATTACAATGTGATGGGACTCAACTAGGACTGTTGATCCTTCACCCTCCTGAATTGGACCTTGCACAAGCATGCTTGAAAATAGTAGAATGTTTACCCCAGTATAACCCTTAGAAACCCTTCTCATGTTGCTGAATAGTTTTTGTGTGAGGGTAGGAGCAACATAAGTCCTTTTGTGAGGTAGAAGCAATCTCTAATGTTTCTTCAAAAGGATTTGAATGAATCTAGGATACATCAAGAATGTAGACCTACTGTCCAAATTTTTTACCATGCCCTCAAAAATCAGTTTAGAAAAGTTGAAAGTCCTGTTTGTGGCCAGGAAAATGATAGCAGTTGCTATGTTGCTACTAAACTACTCCCAAGCATTCTTCTTAGGGCTTAAGCAATGAAGAATAGTATGTATTAAGAATCTCCATTGAGAGGAAAAGTAACCCTTTTGGAAGGTTAATTTGTTAGAATCAGAAGCATACCCCATAAGAGCAAGCTGCTCAAAAATTTCAAAATTAGGTAGTGAACTAATACCATCAGCATCTTCTAACTTGAGATGTCTTCTAAGAGATGCTTCAGTAATAGTCTTGAGTTGGCCATCTATGGTTGTAGTTATTTCTACTGCTCCATCTTCAAGTGTGCTTGTAGAAGCAGTTTGCCAAAACTGGTGAATGAGTAAGAAGTAATATAGTAGGATTTTATCAGTTAATAGCAAAACTTTATTTACTGTGTTTGAGGAAATTTACTAACGTTGAAAATCTCACTTCCTTCTGGTTTGAGTAAGTAAGCGACCATGTTGTGGGTATCATAGAATTCCAAATTAGCCATGATTGATGAAGCTATGATAAGAGTTCTGGGTTTATGTTTGTTCATGAGAATATGAGAGTTTGGTAAAGTTAATTGAAATTATGTAGAGAGCACTTAGGGTTTTGATTTGACCGACTTAATAAAATTTAATCTTTTTCTCAAAGAAACCTTATAAGAGAAAGAAATATCAAGAATTTTCCAAATCATAGACCCCTATAAGCAAGTTGTTGGCGGAAATATCTCAACGGCTATTAATTAATTAAGAAAATTTTGTTATACCTCAAACAGTACTAACGGTTACCCACCAGTACTAATTTTAGCCTAACAGTATTAACTTTAAGCCTAGCCGTATTAACTTTACCCAGCAGTATTAAGATATGCCTAAATTTAAGCCTAGCCGTATTAATTTCACCCAGCAGCATTAAAATATGCCTAGCAGTATAAACTTCAATGTTGTTCCAACAAGCATTTCCATCATAGACTTAGATTCTCACAAGCTCTCTTTCTATTTTTCATCTCACAATATCTCTCATTTCTTTTTCTCACTGAAACTCTATGTCTGTTTTTCATACTCACATCTCTCTTTTTATTTTTAAGCTCACCGAATCTCTCATTTCTTTTTCTCACTATATCACTCTTTCTATTTTATATCACAAATCTCTCTATTCTTTTAAGCTCACCAATGCAAACAGTTTTGTATAATGTACCATCAATTCCATTAGTTGCATACTATCCTCCCCACTTCCAAATGTGTTAACTTTTAAGAGAGGTAGATCATTGGACTATTTAGATGTAGTCCCAAACCTAGTTTGAGCATCTACACCCCCCAATATGGTATCTTGGCACCTGGGACCACTACCTGAACCAATTCCCTAAGGACTTGGCTCATTAAGTGTTGCCATGGATTGGGTCTTAATTTATGTTACCGTTGTCCTGTTTTGCTTCTAAGCTAGAAGCAGTAGTGGCAGCCCTTTCCATTCTATCACCCAACTCCTTATGGACATCCTCGTCACCAACCTTTTTTAAGGGGACCACTAGACTGAGGTATCTTGGTGTCCCGACCTCTTTCGATTTGCCTAGGTGTTTGACACATCACACACTTTTGTTTGATGTTACATGTCCTTTCATCAATACTTGACAGTATATTGACATCATTAGCCTCCCCTCAAATCAATACCAGATTCTCAATGTGCTTAGCCTGCAAATATTAGTCCAAAACCAAGAATACACAATCCAAAGTATTTTCTTGTTTTGATTTTACCTTTACCAGAAATTCTACCTTTACCATCTCCAAAGGAAACAAAACCGCCATCATAATCTTCATATTCCAAAAGATAGCATTTGTTTCCAGTCATGTGCCTAGAGCAACCACTGTCAATAACTCCTTTTTCCTTGTACTCCTTTTGCTGTGGGTTGCCCTACACATAAAATAAGAGAGTTAGACATGGTGATTTATAGTGGTTTGGTCACAAAGCTCCTCATCGCCCTACTTGACTCCCCGAGTACTCAACTCGAGAGTTACTTCACGAGATCAACAAACTACCTTTTCAGCGAAGAAAACCTTACACAACGTTGCTTACACTTTATCCGGTACAAATCTAAATACCGAGTTCTAGTTCCAGGTACAAATCTAAATACGAAGCTCCTCTTCGCCCTATAAGCAATTTTCTTGATAATCAATTATATTTTGAAAAGTATTTTAGTAATTTGACTAGGTATAACTCCCTATAAGCAATTTTCTATGGGTTTAGACTTATGGAGGCTTATGAAATCTTTCATAAGTCCGTGAAAAAAACAAGACTTATTTTTAAGCGGGCTTATTTTACAAGCTCACGCTCCTATAAACCTTTAAAAACCTCTTGTCAAAACAGCCATATATGTTAACAAATCCATGTTACTTGACATGGAATATACTATGACTTAATCTAATGTTAAGTTAGTTGAATTGATTATCTAGTGTTATGTATATTTTCCAGCCCGTAAAACTATTGGCCATACCAAATTATTCCTTATGACATGTTATGTAGCATGGAATGCACTGTTACGCCTAATATTACGCCGATATGAAAAGTATGATTACGTGGCATCGAATGCAATGTAAAGGTTTAATTATTGCCACATGTACTTACCACGACCAATAAAGTTGTTATTATCATATTATATAATATAATTATAGATCACATTTAAATTATGACCAAAGAACTACAAAAATTACAGTGCCATATAAGACACTTATGTTTCACAAAATAACAACCTCAAAAACAATTTGATATAAGCATACAAATGAGATATATAAGCAAGACAAGCAGTCATTTAGCATAACACAAAAATACTTTTCTTCATTTTATGTTAAATATAACGATGTATATAAAGCTTGATTAGTTTCTTTTATATTTCCAAATATGACCAAATCCTTTAGTTTCAAAAGACATATATCAATGTTCAAAGGATACCAACTTAAATTACCCGAGTCGAGAGTTTAAGTTTCTACGTCAAAATGAAACTTAAGATTTTGGACAATCTGTGTCATTTTGCTAAATTGACCCCCTTAAAATTTGAATTAGGACCTGAGACCAATTCCATTGGAAAGAGCATTCAAAAATCTTCAAAAATGGTTTTGACCTCATCGAAATATGATGGATGGTTAATTTTCTACTGAGTTTTGAATTTGACATATATCTATGAACTACACAGACGGATCTGGCGAATCCTTTTCAAAGGGATCCGACCTTTGATGCAAAGGGATCCGTACTTATAGTCACAGAATCAACAAAACGTGTATTTCGACCAAACGCCAAGGTGTAAAGCTTGTACAACAAGGATATTAAAAACAAAACTTCTAAGTATAAAACAACGACACACTTTTCATATTATATCCCGCTTCATGGAAAATTTAATATATGGATCATACTCGATTTTAAAAACTATTTGTTTTGAAAACTAGATCCTCGTAACTCTGATACCAATTGTGGAAAACGTAGAGGGGTAGAGGGTGAATGCGTTTTTGTTTAAAAACTAAAAACTTTTGTATCAAACAACAAATAAAGTGTGTCGTAATTTAAAAAGTGACGATAATAGTCTATGACGATAATGACCATATAATGCATGAAGTAAAACATGTAGTCACAAAACAAGCCACAACACAAGCATAAGCATAATATAAAGAGAGAACGATAAATAAAAGAGAGTCCAAACCGGACATGGTGATTTATAGTGGTTTGGTCAAGAAGCTCATCTTCGCCCTACTCGACTCCCCGAGTACCCAACTCGAGAGTTACTTCACTAGATCAACAAGCTCCCTTCTCGGCGGAGAAAACCTTACACGACGTTGCTTACACTTTATCCGGTACAATTCTAAATACCGAGTTCTAGTTTGAGGTACAAATCAAAATACGAAGCTCCTATTCGCCCTATAAACAATTTTCTTGATAATCAATTATATTTTATAGCTTTTACGTGATAATCATTTATATTTTGAAGAGTATTTAAGTAATTTGACTAGCTATAAGCCCCTATAAGCAATTTTCTATAGGTTTAGACTTATGGAGGCTTATGGCTTATGAAGTTGATGACATCAAATAACGTCTATTTTATAGCATCATTTATCCCACGATATTAACCCATTTTGTATAGTTATTGCAAAGAATTGTTACTTAATCGTTTATATTTGAGAATTGCAGTAATTATGGAGTAATTGGTGAAACTTAGCAAAAGGCGCGCATTCTGGAGCTTAAATGAAGATATTTTGAAGATTACTGTTTTTGAAGACCAATAAGCCGTATCCATCAAGGAAGATACGGCGTATCCGTGCATGCACTCACCAAAGACCACAAAAGGAATGAATATCAATACGCCGTATCCAGAGGACTCAATACGCCGTATTCAAGATATGGAATCAATAGAATATTCTAGAAGATATCAAACGTGGTCCCTACTACAAGAAATTGCCAATACGCCGTATCCAATACATGGATACGCCGTATCCAACCTACTTCCAGACCTTATAAATAGAAAAATCAAAAACGAGTTTTAAGTGTGCTAAATCATATTCTCGATACCTAAACTACAAAAGTCGATTTTTAGAGGAGAAAAGAGCAAAAAAGATCAAGCAACGTATTCAATTCCATAGGAGACATCGTGTAATTCCATATACTTTTGTAATCGTTTAGTTTTTGGTATCATTCGTTAACTCGGTTAGTTTACCTTGGCTAAATTATTAATCTTGTATTTATTATGACGTTTGAAGGCTAATACCTTCGGGTATTAGCCATTATTATGAAGATCTGAATGTTTGGTATTTGTTTATATCGATTTCTTGATTTATCGTTGAGTGCTTATTTATGTTTATCAATTTATACTTGTTTACGCGCTTTTGTATGCGACCTATCATTCAACTAGATCTAGCAAAGTGGACCAAGCGGATCTAGAGTCCAGGATAGCTCTCCATATAGTAATTTATACATCTAGATTAATAGTTACATAAGTATTGTCTTTCTAAGTCTGTGTCTAGAATACGCTTTGGGCTTAACTAGTTAATTGGATATTGCCAATGGTTTATTGATCGTGTTGACTAGCAGGTGACCTAGATAATTCAAAAAATAACGTTCTGATTCCATTGGATAGTTGGACAAGTGGACTACTAGTGTATAGATTGCCATTAAGCGGTAAGTGGGTAAAGTCTCTATGAGCTAGGGTTTAACAAGATCACCATTTCCTTAATCCCTAAGATAGATTATAATCAGCAAATAAGGATGCTTTATGTGGATGCTTTAATTGTGAAAGAATTAATGTGTCTAGGTCTTAGGATGATGTAACGCCTAAGTCTAAGAATGATATGTCACCTCGAGAGAAGAAATCTATAACAACCAGCAATTTCCATCAATATAAATATCCATCTATTAAATTAGATGCAATGTAATATCCATCTATTAAATTAGATGCAATGTAACATCTATATATACCA